>JAPQRQ010000023.1:23678197-23701452 GCA_037367365.1 Apogon talboti | reverse complement strand
ATGGTGAAAATGTGGGCCTAAATATAGAATAGAACAGAATAGAATAGAATAGAATAGAATAGAATAGAATAGAATAGGCTTTATTGTCATTACACAGGCTGTACATTTACTGTATATAGTGTGCTGAATAACAAGGTAAGAAAATTTAAAATACAAAAGTATAATAATGTGCAAATACATCAATGTAAACATTCATGTATGATACTTAGACCTACAATTTTCCAGTTTTAATATGTAATCATCTTCCCAAATTCTTCCAAACTTTTCCAAATGGGAAAAATTATGTTTTCTGTATTCTTTGTGTATTTCTTTGTGTATTCTTTCACATATTTACACAAGTTGGGGGACAAGGCTTCTAAAAGCACTTCACTTTTAGGCCTGTTAATTTACAACTTAACTGTTTTTCTGTCCTGTTTTCAAGGTGAACAAGGTTATATACATAAACATTTACAAACGGATCGTTCTATTTTAATGTGAACACACTGTGACATTTTTACCTTCTAAATATCATAAAGAAATTCATTTTACGCGCTAATAAGACCGAGGTTCTAGTCTGTTTGTGTTGTACTGAAGGAGACCAGACTCCTAAAGCCTTTTAGTCGCTCTCTCCTTCACGTCATGAAACACTGTAAAGGATCTCTTTTTCTCGTGGGCAGCGTTAAATCCAATCTCCTTGATGCGTGGGGAGAGCAAAGTAAATTAGAGATTGAGGTGGGAGGCTGATTAACCGCCCCTCTCCCCCCTCCGACGGAGACCAAAGTCGAGATGCAAAGAAAAGGAGGAGACAGAAAGAAGATATTTGAAAAGCTGCCACGAGTTCCCTGTCACACCGCCTCCTGTGTGGATTGAGCCGTGCTCTTTGTTATCCGCAGGCATGAATACTGAGTGGATGTAAAGAGAAAATGCCCAGGAACGAGGAAAAAAAGAAAAACATTGTGGCACGTCTGCATGTGCAAGGACCCAGAACGAAAATACACCTCTATTTTTTTTTCTTTTTTTTTTTTTTTTTACAAAAGGTCTTATTGTATTATGAGGCGCTTTTGTCGTATTTTCTGCGCGTAAAATGTATTCATCCCCATTCTCATTATTTGGGATCTTAATTGTGAAAACTTGAAAACATCTTGGTTTTATTTTGCAGTATTATTCCTTATGATACGATCTGTTTTATTACTGTTAAGGGCTGATGTTTAAGAACTTCTGGGTTAATTGTACTTTCAATGTCCTGTTTCCAGTTACTATCTGTTACGCACGTAAACAACAAATCCCCTCCTCCGGATGCAATCACCTTTATGCAAACACGTGGGCCTCTGTCTGCCCACTCGTGTTGAGTGGGAGTGGGGGGGGGGTTTGAAGAGGGTGGGGAAAAGGGGGGGACAGGTGTAAAAACCCATCCACCCCACACACACTCCAGCCTGAGTGTTTTGGAGGGTACATATCCAAAATAAAAAAACAAAATGAAAATAAAAGGCTTTTAAATGTGATTATTAACTGTCTATGATCACTAATATTTACAAAATAGTTCTATGTAATTATAAGAAGCGGAAAGGAAAGAGTGACGCATGCGTAAAGAGATTTTGAACACAAATACAACAGGCCCCATAGAGAGGTCAAATCTTTCATTATAAAATGGATTGAAATCGACATATATTCATTTGTAATGGTGTTTTCATATTGTAAATCACTGCAGTGGAGAGTGATCTGCACGACTTTATGTTTTACGCAAACAGCTCGCATATCTGGACTGAATCTGGTTTGGTTTCAAAGAAGTTGCAACAAAGTACAGAAAGATTGTTTGCGCTTTTCCAATAAGTCCTGGACAGGTTTGCAGCTCCTATGTGGTGAACTGAGGCCTCCATTCGTCACGCTATAGGTTTTTTTTCTTTTTAGTCTTTTTTGGGGAGGGGGTAAAGGGGGTCAGGGAGCTTTAACTCGGTGACAAAGCCTCATTTGCAGGTCAATGCGATGGCACACTCGCCTCTCCTCTCCATCCAGCTCGCCTTTGTTCCCTGTCGCCTGCGCCGATGCCAGATGGTCATGGAAAATGCTAATTCCCCTTGGCTGATTTTCCTCCATTCTATATTTAATTGCAGTCTTTGCACACTGTCAAATGAATTCTGTTTTCAGTAGAGATGTGATTTTTTTTCGTTGAAATTATACCTATTTTTAGCTTGTGGTAGAAATCCACTGTACACTTAGGTTGTTTTTCAAATTCAGACCCATAAATGATCAAAGTTCAGCATTATACATCTGCAAATCATGTACTTCAGTTGGATTGAACAAAAATAATAATTAAGAAGTCTTAATTTTTGTTGTTTCGTTATTATACAATAAACACATCTATATTTCTGTTAGTTTTAATTTTTTACAGGTGGCTTTTTAAGTTATAATTTAGTTTCTTACAAATCCCAACACCTTACCTTGAACTCACATAATTCGACCAAATTATTCAGAGACGGTGGCCTGTCTAAACGCTGTGTTTTTAGAGAAAATTTACTGATATGAAAGGATACAAATATCCACGTAAATCATCCTTATTTGGTGATGAACCATTCAAGGTCATGCAGATTTTCTCGTTATTCTAATATAGCATAATTCAATGATAATAAATGATAATAACAGCGGCTGGTATTAGCCAATTTTACTGATGATTGATTGATTCACATAAAACAGTGGATGTGAGTTAAAAGGTCAGATGGGAGACTGCGGGGCCCATGAAACCGATTCTCCCCTTCAGCAGCTGCCTTTTAATTATATTCTTTTGTATGTGCTTGTTAATCAGGCCTGTATGTTCGCTGTCATCTCTTTCCTTTACGTCCATCAGAAAGTACAAGAGGACTGAATAAAGATATAATTGTCATGCAGTATATTCTGTGTGGCCCACCAAAACTGTACAAATCCGTTCAGTCACAACGTAATTTGGTCTTTCCCATGAAGCTCGTCTCGTTTATGAAATAAAAACTGCATTTATACCGATTCAGTCTGCGTAAAATAAGCAGCTGATCTAAAAAACATTTATACTGTGTTGCGTAAAGCTCAGGCTTCAGGCCTTCACCAATGACCTTTTACTTATTTATGTATTTACAATGGCTCAACTTCAGTGCCTTTTTTCAGAAAACAATTGCGATTTGAGTTCAATTTATTGGGACAAATTTTATATAGTTACACAGCAGTAAAGACAAATAAAGGAAGATGACCCCTTTAACTCTGAGGGGGGACTTGAGCCCCTGAATGTGTCCAGTCCCCAACATAGAGGGGACTTCATTAAAGTAACACATGAACAGCTGTTGTCTTTAACATGTAAACTATTGAGAACTTAAAACTACACTGAATGGCCTCGCAGCTCCCCGTGGGCATATGGGCGTTAATTAGCTGGATATAGCCATAGATTAATTATAATATTTTTTTCACCCATTCGTATCAATAGAGCAGCCAGACAAAGTGTCTTTTGTTCTCTGATGCAGGACATTCTGTGGCTGACTGAATAGGTCTTGGCTATGTCTACATGGATTTGCCATATGGCAACAAAAAGGAAAGAATGGAGCCGGAGAGCGCTTTGTGTTGGAAATCAGAACAAGCCCGTCAGAGCTTATGGCTGCATAGAGCTGGCAAAGTCACTTTGGCCATCAAAAGTCTCCATTTTATCAAAACATTAATGTCAGATAGTCAATGTCACCTCGAAATACACGGAGAAATGCAGAAAAATTGTGAATTTTGGGTTTGTTGTGCGCGCGCAGAGGGCGCAGGCCCAGTGCGCATTCAGACAGCGCAAATGCACTTTCTTTCAATTAAGGGTAAACTTGCAAGTATGACCTGTTGAATGGTTTGTTTCAATAGACTAGGACAATTACAAAGACTAGTAGTTTTCTTTTTCTAGCTCTGGCAGGTGGCCTCCACGCCCGGTGTATCGACGGCGGGGTAAACAGTGTGTGTGAGTGGGTCTTTAGAGGGCTTGTTGAGTGCGGGTGGATGTGGGGGTGTCTTCGTTGCGGACAAAGCGGGGATCCAAAGGCAGCTGCTGCTTCTTTAGAGGGGCGAAAGGGCCTTTAAATCCCAGCCTATATCCCGCAGCTGCCATGCTGTTCAAGGCTGCACGTCTGAATGCGTTTTTCCTCCGCAAGGTAGCCTCATGGGCCCTGAGAGGCAGCAGATACGGGCGGAGCTCAATGAAAAGTAATGTAGGTACCTGCATCCCCGGGGGAGGAGGGCAGTAATAAATGTCTGCGATAACACTGCATGTAGGCTGTTTATTGTGGTTTCCTTGTAGCAAGCAAAATACCCAACTAAAGCCTATTGTACCTAATGTTTAGCCCAAAAAAAGACTTCACAGCTTAATACTTTAGTGGCAAATCAAGAGCCTAAAAAGAAGTCATAATCTACTCTATACCTATTCCACAATTACATCACACAACCCGTTCAAATCACACCACAAAGTCAAGTTAAGGTTTAAATGAAAAATATTTATTTTCACCCTTTGCAAGACACAATTAGGGGACTTGTATGAAAACGTGAAAACACAAAAAACGGCTCAGAACACAAAGAAACTATTTTCAAGTGTCGGCTACTAAAGAGAGCTATGATTGCAAAATATCACAACAAATGTAAATAAAATAGCATAAAATAAAAAATATGCCCTTTGGCTAAATCAACAAGGCATTTAACAAATATAAAGAAACATAAATAAATTATAAGTTAGAATAGTCTTAAAATATATATTTACAGAAAACCAGAACAGAAATAAACATTAATTGTCTCTATAAAGCTGTACACTTTTGGCCAGTGTAGACATTTTTTAAAAGTAGCTACTTTAGGATTGCACAGATGTTAAAACATTTAACACTGTCGAGTGGCTGTATGCAAAAGCAACAATGTATGCTACATTTGTACTGGATAGAAGTCATTCGGCGAAATGTCCTCTTTTTCCTCTCCCTTCCCCCCCTAACCGTGCGGTCCTGAGAGTCTGCTCCGGTGTTCGGGCTGCGCTCCGCCGTGACGCACGGAGCCGAGGCAGCCTCGCGCCGGTCGGGCTGGTCGCTCTCACACCGTCTCTCCGGCGTCACAAGAAGCAAGGGAGAAGAATCCTCCTCCCCGAGATCCTCCAAAATGCGCAAGCAAATAGTGCAAAATCACCTGAGGAGGAAATAAAAACACGATTAGTTCCTTGGAGGAAAAACCCGACAGTCATTCCGCAAAAAAAAAAAGACGCGAGTCAGCTTTCTGAGGAAACCGGAGACGTAACCTCGGCAGCAGGCGTCACCCTTTACCCAAGCCTTTTCCCGCCACATCGTGACGCACATCCCCCTCCCCCAGTCTCTGGTGTTACTACAGCTACTACTATCACTACTACTGCGATTTCTCCACCCCAGACTCTCCCCACCCCCCTCCCAAATACACCAGTCACTGTTTTTTTGGCTCACGTAGGCTATTTCATGACCATTAACGCAGCAAAAACAAAACCAAATACACCCATAAAATAACACTTAATAGTATAATCATAAAACATTATCTCCCGTTTGGTCCATTAAAGGTAAAAGCTCTAACAGGGCACTTTGGTTTATAATGATTACAACAGTTCGCATCTTCTCACCTTCAACGGATCCTCTTCCTCGGTGTTTGTTCCACCGGGATTGGAGACTTGGAGTGGTGGCAGGCGATCATATCGGTAGATTTCCTCTCGGTAGACTTCTTTCGTTTCACGAAGAAGTCTGTAAGAAAGAATAAAACCCCGGTCAGACTCGTACATTCAGCGGAGGTTAAATTACGCACAGAGGTAAAGCGGTGAACGGCTCCGGTGAGAGGCAGATCTGATCCAGGAGCGCACACAGGTCTTAGGTATGAGGTTTAGTAATGGCTCGGGGATTTACCTGTGATGTGTGTGTTGTTGTCCGCACTGGCCGTCCTCTTGCGTCTGACACACGGGACCTGTCTGTGATGCTTCTTCCCTGAGTTCAGCTTGTCCGTGCGGTTCTCCTGGTTGACCTCCACCGGGAAGGGAGTGCTGCTGCTTTCAGGTACGGTCAAGCGCTCTAGTACATCCATACGAGGGGCATCGGGGACTGCGGAGTCCGAGGAGGGTCTCTGCTTGACGGGCGTCTCCGGCACCCGGATCCTCCCGTCCTGTACAGAGCCTTGATAAAAGCTCGGGGACTTATCCACGGGGACCTCTTCCCATTCGTAATCCCCATCCAGCGGGGTGTTGGCCTCGAAATTAAAGTTCCATTTCTGTTGATCCCTTTCGGAAATCTCCCGAAGTCTGGCTTTCATCTCCCGGCTCAGTTCGTCGTGATCCACGGGTCCGAAGAGGTTCCGACAGACACTGGTGCGTCTGTGGAGAGGGAAGGTCCTCCTGGCCACCAGCTTCTCCAGCGCGCTGCTCGATAACTGGACGTTGGACATCTCCAAATCTCTCCAGAAATAACAGAAGAAAACGCAGAAGATTCCCGATGTGAGTTATCCCTGACTACAGAGTCTCAGGTGTTGTTGTTGTTGTTGTTGTTGTTGTGGGTGATGTGTTGGTGCGTCTCCTCTCTGTGTTATCTCTACTCTCCATACAGTTCTCTTTAAATGTACTTTCGTAGTGAGATGCAGGGTATATAAACTCCAACAAGTCGTCAGTCAGAGCAGACATCTCGGACGACATTCTCATTGGTTGCTTTAAGTCCAACCCTCCCCTAAAAAAAAAAAAAAACAACACACACATACACACACACACACAACCCCCCACCCCGATTTCCCGTCGGCCCCCGGTGCCCATTTGGCTGTGCGCCGAGCAGAGCGCAACGTTTGGATTTGATTTGATTTGATTTGATTTGATTTGATTTGATTTGATTTGGACAGAACTCAGCGGACTTTCCCTAAGTCAGCGCAATAATGTTATTTTTTTCTCGGTCACTTACACAATCCGATGGTGTCTGGGCACCTGGTTTTTCGCACAATTACTGCCGTGTTGTGCGTCTGTTTGTGAACCCTGTTGCAGTGGATGAGCCCCGCGGCTACACGCAGGGATTACTGTGAACTTCTCACGACGACAGTCCGTGTTATTATCCTGAGAATAAAATGTCTAAGGGATGTCTTGGTCAATGTCTGTCCTCTTCATGTTCATGTTCTCCACTCCCTTCAAACAACCTTGTTTTTTCTTGGTTTCTCGTGTCTTGCTGTATACAATGTGTTCACTCAGCAGTCTGTCTCTGGTTTTACGCACAGGAATAATGACAACAGCAGTAAGGGAAGTCAGCTTCAGGTCAAATGCAATTACTGACCATATGAAAATGTTGTGGTTTAATAAACCCAACTTACCCTTTGTGCAGACATTTTCTCATAGAGCTGTTATTAGGCTATTATTTTTATTTTATTATGGAGGCAAATCACTGGTATTGTCCTGATTCAACTAAGTATAATGTTGTAATAAAGAGGAGCTTCACGTTACTTTTTCATTTTAAGACTAAATAGAAAGATTAAATGGTCAAACATATGAGATTATGTTTTATTTCGAAAGTATTTATTTCCCTCTGTTATTAAAGAACACGTTCAGCCTGTTATTATTAGCGGAGAGATTAATGTTGGTTCATGCTGATATTATTGGTACAGTAAAAGACACACTGTCCTGACACTGTCCTGACACTGTCCTTTGTCAGCCCCCGACCCTCCGCAAATACAGGGTCTTCTCTCTCCACTCTGACTCCAGACCCGCATCCAGAGGAGAGACAGACAACGCCTTCTACTGAACAATAAACGCACAGCGTCGCTCAGTGGATTAGAATTGTAACTGCAAACGCAAAGTAGTTCATGCTTTTAATAAAAAAAATATGGCAACAAAGTAAAATTATTATAGAGTATTTGTTAGCAATTTCTGATAAAATGTACTGTACTCAGTGCAACCTCAGTATTTACAACTACCAAAACATTAATTTTACAATATTTCTGAAATATTTAATATGATTAATATTTTTTCCACGTTTTCCTTTTATTCAGTATTCCACAAAATTAATTTAGAATTTACATTTTTACACAAATTTACATTTACATTTAAAATGTAGCCTGCTTAATAACTTTCGTATATTCAAAAAATGTAAATATTACTCATTTACATGGTTAAACTTATTATTTATGATGTTTTGTGTTATTTATATGTTCACCACCATGTGCTGTCTTATTGTTGAACGAATAAATAAATATTCTCATTAATAGTAAGTGTCATTTCGTAGCCAGCTTTATTTTACTAAGAAAAGTATCATCCTAATTTCCTGTTGATTTATTATTATTATTATTATTATTATTATTATTATTATTATTATTATTATGGTGTGTACATTTTATTTGTAGTGCAAGTTTCATTTAAAAACAAATCTCAAAGTGCTTCAAGGTTTTAAATTAAAGCATAAAACATCAACAGAAAACACACACACACACACACACACACACACAACAACAACAACAACAACAACAACAACAACAACAGAACCACGTGAATTACCGTGTGAGACCACCTGAGGCGGAAACACTGGATCTTAAAAACCTAAAAATATACGTCTAAACATTTCTTGATCATTGCTGTTGTGATAATATCAAACTGTTACTAATATGAGTATATGATGAGTTATTTCCACACCCAGCTGTTAATCTAGATAGTTCATTTTAAAGACAATTAATTTTAATGTGATTAAAGTTGGCAGACCTTTATTTATTGTGTGTTGGTTCCCTCTAGTGGTTAAAATGCACCAATCTGCAATCAACAAAAAAGGCAAACAATGAGTCTCAAGTTTACTTTTATTAATTTTTTATCAGGAATAAAGTGCATTAACATCACATTTAGTCTCTAAATTCTAATGAAGAAGGTGTCTGAAAAGGAATGTAGATAGAACAACAGATAAGATCACCTCACAGTTTTCTTCCAGAGCGATCGCATTAAACCTGCTCTTCTGACAAATGGACTTTTTAAACCAAATCCATACCTTCATTTTCTTTACATGTTCACTGACCGAAAAGGAAAATAACCTCAAGGCTAAATGTATGCTGAACAGGGCCAGCATTCTTTAAAGCTCTTATGGCGACTGAAGGAGCATAAAGACCCAAAACAGGTTAGAGAACCTCTGAATGTACTGCAGCTTTGGGAAACACCCAGAAAATGGTTGAAAGACCTCAGCCTAAAAAAGCTGAGAATACTTTTACCTCATATGGAGTTAAAACATTACATCATTGAAATAAAGCTTCATATATAAGATTTAAAATACAGATTATACATTCATCCCATAAAGGCCTAGTGCTGCTTTTGTGTCAGTTTTCTTATGAAATTTTGTCTATATCTAACCTTTCTTAAGTGATTTGTCACCATTTATTATATATTATCTTCTGTATTTTGCATTTTATCAGTATAAATCATTTTCCTGTATTTAATTTATTGATCATGTAGATGTTCATAAAAGCTCAGATTAAAGTTGAGGGTTATCCAATCCAATCCAATCCAACTTTATTTGTGAAGCACTGTACGGCAACCACAGTGGACCAGTGTGCTGTACAGAGTCATTAAAAAACAAAATAAAGGTATAAAAATAGAAGAATAAATTAAAAGACATAAAACTGCTGTACAGTTTAAATCATAAGACATAAAAAAAACAGCTGTATATATACAAACAATAAAAAGAAATTAAAATTTTACCTCCAAGATGGTGCCAGTGTGTGTGGCCGGCCGTCTGTCACTGCCAATACTGTGTGTTTTTGTGTTGTTCCTGTCACTTGTTACTCATACTGCAAACTCTCTACGGGTGTATGATCGAGGGTTATTATGCCAAAAACAGAGAAAACTGAAGAAAAATGACTTTTTCAGTAAAATATATCATTAACTGAACATAAACTAAGTACTTCCATCCACTGTCATTGATCCAACTCCATGGGTTTTACAGGTGAATCAATGTTGGAGATGACAGTGTTTCCATGGTAACTACGGAGCCTCTGAACATCCAAATGGGTCATATCTGATGAGCATGAAAAGATGACAAACTGTATTTTACACCAATTATTTATATATATTAATAGGATTAGTGGATGAACAGGTATTAAACCGGTTTAAATCAGTGAATGCTTTTGGTCACCAGTGAACGTTTGGGTCCCAAAAGGATTAAAGATAATAATTACGACATGTAAGTTGTTTGATTTATCATACACCTCACATTATTATATTTTAAGAGAAGTATTTTTTGCCCTATACATCTCATGTGCTGTTCAGCTTATATCCCTTTTCCGGAGCTGCCCAACCCCCACCTGGACCACTCACCTGAACTAACCACCCTTTTGATGTTGCAGAGGGGCTTCAGGCCACACCACAGGCCTTTGGGGAAGGGGGAAAGCTTGTCATTTGATCCCTGTTTTCTCCGCATGCTGCCTTTGTGCTTGATATTTGGGAATCGTTTGCCACACCCAGACCCGGCTGGAGTGATTTCCCGGATGAATTAGGCTCTGTTTCCTACCATAAAGATGTAATCCACAAAATCATGTGTGTGTGAACCTTATCAGTGTAACTGTGAGTTGTCTGGTGCTGATAAAAATCTACTTTCTCATTAAACCGAACAAAAGAGAACCTTTTGCAGCCTCTATTTTATTAAAACTTCAGTATGAACCAATAAATTCAGATTTTTTTTTTTGGTGAAACTATTTTAAATGTTAAAATGTTAAGTATTCTTCTTGAATTATTCCTGTTCCTTTTAACATAAGACTAGTTGTTTGCTTTCACAGGTTCATTGAACTCTTATGAACTCTTGATTAACATAGTTTCATTTAATTTTCTTGAAATATTTGAGATTTATATTACATTTCCTGCCAGTAATATTAATAGAAAGACAACACATTAAGAGAAATTACATGTTTACGACCCTTCTATGTAAACTATCATCAAAGGGGCTGCACTTACCTTTCCCAAAAGCTTTTGTTTTTGGATGCAAATTGTTTTACATCTACATAGTCAAACATTATAAACCGAGTCTAGACAAACACCTCCCCCCTAGGACTGTACTAATACTCCTGCCACTCATTTACCATTAAAATAACAAGACCTCTGTCTTCACAGTTTATGATCCACAGTGGCCATTATGGTTCTCAGAACTCAGCCCGCCTGCAGAGAGTATCTCCTCTGACTATGGATTCTACTATAACAATCATTTACACACATATACATGGATTATACATTATTTATCAGACGTGAAGGAGCTTTGATAATAACCCCTGTCTGGAGCAGGGCAGGAGAAAGCTTTCAAACTAACACAAAATATGGAGAAGGTAACAGTAACATTAATTTTCTTCATTTCATGTTACTTTCAACTTTTCTACATATTCAGTTAACAATGCAGTGACATGTATGCATAAATTAATGTAACTGACACACTGCATAAACAATAAAACTGTGAAATGTCAAAACAGTAGGTGTGTTAAATTCTAATTCAGTCTGAACACAGTGATTAGTAAATTCTCTTTGACTTGTATTATGCTGAAAACTAGATAATGATTCATACAAATCATGAAATTAATTGCTTTTTTCGAACCAAACATTTATTTCAATTTTGATTTTAGCATCACATTCCCAAAAAAGCTGGAACATCAATGTTGTTATTTCTTTTCACAAGATATTTAGAAACTGAAGACAACACTTAAGGAGTTAAACACTATGGGGTTTTCGTTGTGTATTTTAAGATGAGCCATACATTCTATTGGAGACAAGAGGGGACTTCGTTAGGCCAGTCCTGAAGCCACACCCTCCTCTTCATTTTAGATCGCTTTAGATCTCCTCTTGAAGGCAGCGTGTGTTGCTCCAAAATCTCACTGTACTTTGCAGAACTAATGGTGCAGTACAGAAGCAACAATGACCTTTGCCCTCTGCACTGATGCAACCCCACACTATGGACCTGCTGCTGTGAACAGTCTGGATGGTTCTTTTTTGTCTTTTGTCTGAATCACACTGTTCATTTCTGACAAAAATAACGTGAATACTGATTTGTCTAAGCACAGTCCACGTTTCTACAAAGAAAAGACAGTCAAGATAAGACTTTTGACACAGATGTTTAAGTGCTTAACAAACATTTGCCAGAGTAATCCTGACCCATATGGTTCACTCACCAAGATATGAATGATGGTTCTTGATGTGGTGTCATCTGAGGGGTCAGAGATAATGGTGTCATTTAATTCTCTCTATCCAAATCCCTGTTGATCTTTCTTCTAGGAACTTTTTTTTTTAAACATGAACACTAATCATGATTATTATGACCTGTTTGCATCAGCTGTTGCAATGCAAGTAAATCTTAAAATCACCAGTTTAATAATATGTGATCTTCTACTTTGATCATTAATCAGGGTTTTGTTTTTATCTTTGGCCTGACGCCTTCAGTTATACAAGAGAACGATAAAGATGGTTTAGCCATGTTGAGTTTGTCCAGCTGGAAAATTATGTCTGGAGGAGAATGTTCTGCTTGGCTCCTTAACAACTACATTTGGAGACACAGTCAGGTTATAGCTGTCAAACAATTTTCCTTTGGCTGCCATTTAATCTATATCTGTACTGACTCAGAATTTCCTGTACAAGAGAAGAGTTGTTGAATGATCTGCCATAGATCATAGATCTGCCATGTTTATTTGGGTTAATTCAGTTTCTGGACTTGTTGCTTGTAGAAGTCCAGATGCTCATTTCCGTCCTCAATCTGAAGTCACTGCAACATTTTATATTTGGAGTTCCATTAATCCAAAATCCTCATAAGCTAAAGAGCAGTAAAATACTGACTTAACCATTTTACTGCAGAATCATTACACTTGAGTGCATTTTTCTGATAGGCCTAGTTTTACATAAGGTTTTAAATGCAGAACGTTTAATGGAGTATTTTCACAGTGTGGCAATGTATTACTACTTTAACCAGGCTAAAGGAAGTGAACGTGGATATAGAAATAAGATCTCCAGATGTTCCATTTTTATTTATATTTCCAAAGGGTATCAGTGGTCGCAATAAGTCATCCTCCACTGGTAACAAGAGCTCTTGTTACGTCTTGTTGTTGACCTAGGTTGCAAATTGCATCCAGAGGCTTTGACCTTTGCAGGCAAAACGGAAGTTACGACAATAATTACCCAAAACATGTTGTAAGAACGCAATGCTGTTTTTAGAGTTCAGGCTCGGAAACGTCTGATCTGTGTGGAGTTTGTAGCACGTTACCGTCCTGTGACTGTGAAAAAGTAAAACGTAAGGGTTAATCTGCAGGATGTTTAAAGCATATAAATGGATGATCCGACGCTTAACCCGCCAGACGGGTTAGACCGTCAAAAACAACAAAATTAGAGGAAACAAAAAGAAACAAACGTCAAGTCTAATATATGTATTTCAAAATAAGACTACAGTAACGGCATTAGCACGGTGTATTTATAGAATATGCTTTTGTTTTGAAGAGACTACATCGGATGTGCTATTGCTAGTGTTTTCATCTTGATACCTAGTAGACGCCATGCCCATGTGATGTGTGTGTCTGTCTGGAGCTGTTTATCTGTTGTTAACGCTTCAGCCAGCTTTCCACCGGCGACCGTCTCCCATTAAACAACTAAATAACCTTTATTTCTACTAAGCGAAAAAGGGACTTACGCTTTTTTACAGATGGAGCGTTAGCTTCCTGTGAACCCATCCTAACTCCAGTCAGTAATCCCATAAATTCAGCTGGTAAGTAATGTTAGCTTCAATTTAACACACCTCCACGACTACCTAACTTACATTTATTCGCGAGTGTAGACTAGAAGTGAAATATTCGCCTCGGTACTGACTGGCTTTACGTCAGTCAATTGTTTTTCATTTTTGTCAGCTAACATAACCTTTTGTACAAGGTCGAATTGTCAAAAAATAGGCTGCTACAAATAGCTAACACAGTTAGCCAAGCTGTCTGACATGAAGGCGTCGTCATAGCCGTGCAGATACTGTGATTTTTATCGTCTGTCAGCCATAAATTGAAAACCGCTTAAAACAGAAACAGTATTGCTGTTAGACGACTGTTCCTGTTTCACAGAAATATGGTGACATACGTAGACGTTACTACCTGAGAAGTTACATATCTCATCTATATGTCCTTCCTGTGCCATGCGGTGATCACTAAAGCTAAACCACACACAGGACGTCATTTTTAGTTAGTGTTACTGTCTGACGCCTAATATCACTCATTTACTCCGACCCCCCAGGATGCTGACAGTCACTTGGGTGGGGCTGACGCGGATGACAGTAGACGGGAGCACAGCCCAGGGATAAACCACACCACGCAGGATCTTTTTTATCACACCGTGGGCGGCCGGTCGGTACAGCTATGACCAAGCCCGAGTCGAAGAAAAGCGGCGTGACCGCGGCAAACGCCACCAGCAAGAACACCGCATCGGCCGCGGAGCAGGTCAGTAACAACGGCTCCATCGAACCGGGCTGTCAGGACCAGAGCACCCCGATCAAAGCCAAGGTGATGAAGCAGACCTCCAGGGAGAGCCTGCACCGGAGAAACACGGAGTGCGAAGTCTACGACGATGGGACCAACACCTTTTTCTGGTGAGTGCAGTTTGGAAATGTACTGCTTGTCAATAATGTCAATGTCACACTGAAAACTGCACCATCTCATGTGTTAGTTGTTTTGTGAGTATGAGCCTCAAGGAAATACATAAGTTTCAAGGTGAAATGAAAGGTCCAGGCCCACGTGACAGTCACCTTCATCAGTGACACCACCACTGTGACCTTGCTCAGTATATACTGTAAATGCAAATAGTGATTATTTTTCAGCCCATAGTTGCTCCATGTGGTATGGTTTTTGAGGGTGTCTTGCTAGTTTGCTGTCATCAGTGTTTACATTGCACATCCAAGCTTAGAGCCTGCTGTTGGAAGCTAATATCCCAGCCTGCACATTCAGCAGGAAGACATCCTGGACAGACTTTATGTCAAGATAAATATTCTGTGGTGCAGTGGAGGAGTGAGGTCTCTGTGCCCTGGCTGACATGAATGAACACACTCTGGTACCCTGTGATGAAATGTGTGAGATGCAGGTGTCATGTAATGGCATGAAGTTTGTCTGGAAAAGTAGCATTCTTTTCTGCTGCAGGTTTTATAGCAACCAAAGGCTTTCAACCTGTCGCTTCAGCAGCATCAAAAACTTACAAGCATGTGTGTGTGTGCAAAGCCTTGGACAGTTATTCAATATATTTGGAAAAAGCAAAAGGTCATTGTCAGAGGGAAAATATAATGAAAATGTCTGTCTTGGTTTGTTTGCAGCTTTCATATGCAGATTTCCTATCTAATAAACAGTGTTGAGGACTTACTTTGAAAGTGCACAAATCCCTTGTAGTGGAAGTAGTTGACATGCAGTGAAGTTTTTCTATGGAGAAATGTAGTTTGGTTAAGCTTTTTTAAAAAAGTTGTTTAAGCTTCTGTGTCAAAATAATCCAACTGACAATGACAACACACGAGTGTTCAACAAAAGGTAAATACCGGAAAAAGCAGTCAGTTGAATTGCAAAAATTCACGCGTTTCATGTATTTCAGGCATTGCAAGTATTGAGGTCAGGCGTCCTTTTTCCTGAGGGTCTGTGATGACACTACTGTGCGAACATGTTGAGTAATGCAAGGCCTGCTGCTCTTTTACTCCTGTAGTTTATGGAGGTCAGAGGTGGAGGCTGCCTGATGGTCAGGGTGAAAGAAAAAAGGGTCAGAGTTGGTTAAAGGGGGTTACCATGGATGCTGTGGTAGAGTTAAACTTACTTTAACTTAATGGCCCCAAATTTGTAGTTTTATCAGTTAACCACTCTAAAACCAAAAACTAGTATTGTAACCACTTGAATTACAACACAAATACGAACACAGCTAACTACCAGCAAGCTATTTACAATACAATCTGAGCTACACATAATTCATTTCTCGTCATCGCTTCTGACTAAGGCTGCACAATTAATCAAAAGTCAATATCAGTCTGTACAACTATCTAATCACAAAAGACAGCAATGTAAAGGTCCAGGGTGTGTTGCGACAGAGCTAGTAAGTTAAAAAAAAAAAAAGCTACATTTGAAAAGTTTAATTAGAATTAAAGTTTCTTTTTTAATTTTACATATTTTAGAGCAGGGGTGTCAAACATATGCCCCGGGGACCATAACTGGTCTGCCAAAGGGTCCATTATGGTCTGTGGGATGAATTTGTGAAATGTAAAAATTACACTGAAGATATTAACAATCAATGGTATTTAAATCATTTTAGTTCAGGGGCCCACATATAGACCACTCTCAAGTGGATTGGACAAGTAAAATAATAGCATAATTATATATAAATGATGACAACTCAAATATTTGTCTTTGTTTTAGTGTGAAAAGGTAAAATTTGATCATGAAAATGTTTAAAATTACACAGAAATGTAAATAATCTAAACAACCATGAACAACCTAAAAATAAGTGGAATTTTTTTTCAGTGCTCTGCCTGTTACTAAATGTTTTGTGTATTTTTGACCTGTAAGTCGTAATGCACGTGTGTAAATGATAAGCTGAGACATAATATTGGTAAAACTGCACTTTTACTTTTTAAAATGGCGAGAAAAATTTGGAGTTTTTAATTCGGATGTTATTATTTTGTTATTCTACTGGTCTGATCCACTTGAAAACAAATTTGGCTGCATGTGGCCCCTGAACTAAAATGAGTTTGACACCCCCGTTTTAGAGTATACAAAAATATTAATGACAGTCACAATATGACAGTAACCAAACTGTGCACCCTTTCTGCTACTATAGGGTCAATAATTGAGATAAACAGGCACAATGATCTGCCAACAAACATAGCTTATGTTTATAATATGACTGATGGTCCAGCATTACAAAGACTGCCTTGTATCATGAAACAAATGAGCTGTAATGTAACCTGCTCTAGTGAACAGTTGAACTGTAATTCTGACAGAGGTCAGATTTGTGGTGAATGGGTTTAGCTTCACAGTGGTTTTCAGGCACTCCCACTCACAAAGGAGAACTGATAATATAGAATGATGTTGACACTGTTTGCCATGTATTCAACTTGCAAAGCCCTGATTATCCACTGTCAAATATCTCTCTGAATGCATGTAGGTAGCACTAAAAAACCCCATCATCGTTACAGTTAACCAGATGTTTAAGAGTTTTTAAAGCACTAGTTTCACCTCAACCACGACAGAAAATGTAGCGGTATTTTATGATTGTAATGAAGAAGTTGAGTAATAACCCAACCACACTATCAGTGAAACAGACACACTGACCGTAATATAGTGAAGCTACATTGTACGGAGAAGTGTGTCAATGGCAGTGTTCATTAACAGTTGTTGCAAACAGATAAATACATTGAGTCTGAGGCAGAATTAATGTTGATTGAATTCATAGAAATACAGTAGCTGAGATAAACTAATTCTTAGATGTTTTGGTGTGCTGTGGTGACACTTGTGTTGTCCTCCACACATATGAAGAAACTTATAGACGTTTCATAGACTGGTTTTTAAACTTCCACCATTGCTTTGTATAAAGTGTCATTTGTTGTTTAAGAGAAACTTAGAACTGTCAGAGGAGTTGCATCACCCACAGAAAATTATGCCCAGAACAGCAGTTCCATTTATTCACATGGTGTCACATGGCCACTGAACTTGTGATTTATAAGAAACAGGGATCATAGGATCCAGATGCTGCTCTGGTCAGACATTAAATTGTGCCGGTGGAGAGTGTGTGTTAATTATAGGCATATTTTTTGGCCTGAAGTTATATTTTTGTCCTACTAACGTCAGCCCCATCAGACTATTTCTGTTTAGTCACTGGACTATTTATAACAATCAGTTGATTTTCTCAAGATGCCTAACCTCAATATTACCAGTAATTTTTTTTGGCTCTTTATCTGCCTCTCAGCTACACCAAGCGTGTATTTCTGCTGCATCTTTTTTATTCCCAGTGGCGTTGTGTCGTTGTCAAGCAAGAGAGAAGCCAGCCCCCCGTGTCTCCTGCCAAACAGGTTGGATAAGGAGACGAACAGGAGAAAATGCTAATGATAGCCGGCATGTTGTCTCTGTGACTGAGACCCTGAGACGAAGGGTTGACATTCTTCATTTTGACAGAAGACATCAGTGACCTCGATGCAAAATGAGCTTTGATATACAGTACAGTAATATGCTTTTTCATATAAGAATGTTTTATCAGCTCCTTTTTGAAGCACCAGCTTAATATTTTCAAAACCTGTAACGGCGCATCATTTCCTAATGAAAAATGAATATTAATATTAGTTAATTCTGAAACAGCTCCATGAATTTGGCCCAATGTGACTGAGTGTGATAAGTGGGAGATGTAGTTTGTTGTTAACCTGTATATAAAATGCATATGTGCAGTCCTAGGCCTCATTTGCAATGTAATTTAGAACACAGGAAAATAATGAAGATTAAAAATGGACCATGACAAATACAAATCTAAAAAATAGAATTAGAAAATTATTACACTCAGACCAAAGCAAAACCAAGCCAGTTAAAACCAATAAAAAATATAAATTGTTTAAATGAGCTAAAATGGGAACAATTATTATAAAAATATGGTAAAAAATGAAAACTGTGAAATACCCTAAAGACACGAATGGGGCAATCTTAAGCTTTTTCTGCTGCTGTTTCATGTTGCAGATACACAGTGAGTAAAACTAGATCAGATTCCAAGATCAGTGAAACATGTAGTAGAAGAAACACGGAACTGAAACTTATGTAATAATCTGCACATTGTGGATTTACGGCAAAAACAAGGATTGAACAAGTAATCTTAATATTATAGAAAGTGTTATATGCCATATACAAATCATAGGTGGTGCAATTTTATGATAAAAGTAAAATATTTTAAACCATAAAGTATCGTGGTGCTGAAGAGCCCCCCCCATCTACAAATCAAATCTCAGTTTGTGTATATTCACAAAATACAATTATGTTTGCCAGTGAAAACAATAAAAATGCTACTGCACATTTGTCAGTTGCATAAAGCGTAAAATGAATTAAATAATACACATTTTAGTATTATACCATCTTGTCTGAACTTTTTGTGAAATGGGGTCATATATCCACTTTTTCCTTGATTCTAATGCTAGTCCTGTGGACAGCCTCGTTTCAGTGAGTGTCAACTTTCTTTACAGACTTTCCCCGTTCACTTTCTTTGTCCTAATATTTCTCTCGAGTCTTTGTCAGCGGTCCAAAACTCTTGGCTTTATTGCTTAGTTTCTTTTTCAGTTGGCAGTTATAGCAGGTATAATTGTATAATGCATGTTCTCCTGACTCATATCAGCTCGTGTTTGCCCTTTGAGGCGAGATAAATCCCACCGAGAGCGTGGACGTATGTGAGAACAGCTATAGGGGACAACGGCTGCATGACAAAGGCCAAGGTTTGTTTTTGCCGCCGGGATGATAGAGGTTCATGGCCAAATGCAACAAATAGACGACAGGCAGGATACCAACATACTGATACCAGCTGTTTATGACAAATGTCCTTTTTGAGTTAAAGTAGCTGTTGACATATCTATCAAATGTAAACTAGTGTTTATGCTTTTTCTCCAGAAGGCTTTGCAGGATGTTCCCTAATAGAAGTCAGTTGTAACTATTTTACCTCAGATTTACTCACTTTGTTTTTACCCACATTTGCTCTTTTCTAATTGGAGGTGAAGGTTGTCTCATTTTTTGCGCCGGTGTCGTCAGCAGAATTATTGTTTTCATCTGGACGTTTCCGTTGTGTATTTATCTTAACGGCTGTGATTTGTGTTGCTCTCTCTGTGCTTTTTCTCACTGTGTGTTCTCTCCTCTGTGTGTGTGTTTGCAGGCGAGCTCACACTGTGACGGTGTTGTTCATTCTGACCTGTGCTCTAGTCTACGTCACGCTACTGGAAGAAACCCCTCAGGACACGACCTACAACACTAAAAGGTCAGTCAGAACCTGGCATCATTTACTCAACGTCCTCATTAAAAGACATACACAAGAAACCATTGTCCATATTCTCCATGGATGGATTCAGACATACTTTGTTTGTTTTCCCGTAAAGTCCAGACTTTTTTTTTAGGTGTGAATACAAACATGCAAACTCTGATTCGAATGAAAACAAGTGGACAGAGACCACCTCGTCTTCCAAACGGACTCTGGGCTGGTTCACTTCTGGTGTGAATGTAACCGGCCTCAAGCCGAATCAAACCAAGGAACCATGAGCTTTTTTGTGCTTGAAGAGCCACCGTAGCCACTGGACGTAGCCGAGCCTCCTAAGTAGTCAGAGCTAACAGCAGCAGCCATGAGCCCTGGACAGATGTGGGGCAGCATTGAGGAGACTGAATGTCTCATTGACATTTGGTCAGATGCCCATATTACGAAACTGGCTCCAAATGAGCTGTTCTTGACAGTTAACATTATTTTCGTAAATTTGTGTCTGTAAAAATAGAATACATATTCCGAAAACGATAATTGCACGTAGGACGTCCATGTTTGTTTTCTTCAACACCCGCCATCTCCGATTCACCTGCCCCCAACTTTTCTGTCCAATGCCAGTGCACTTCGTCACATGCATGTTTCTGTTTACAATTTTTGGTCCACTAGCAAAAAGTGCAATGAGAATGTGATTCAACCTGAATCAAATAAGCAGACCAAAGGACTTTCCAGGTGTGAATACACCCCATAATCCATAAAAGACAATATTCACAGTAAATGTTTTACAAGGCTAATTAATATTTTACAAATAGTTACTGTCGGGCTGAAACCTCTTATGTCCATATTGGTTATTTTTTAGGAAGCTGGAAAAGCAATGTATATTCTAAATAGATGAATAGATTGAAGAGGTGTAGTCACAAGATCTTTTCAGCACTTTTCTTTGGTTAAATATTTATTTAAACCGTCAGGCCAAAGTGAAGACTGACCAACAGAATTGTTTTATGACAAAAAACAAAAATGGACTTATAAGGTTTCTGCTCGACAGCAACAAAATATTTGTTTTTACATGCAGCTCTGTATGCTTTACCATTCTTGACTGTGTTTTACCAGAGTCAGAGATGTAATATGTTGGTTATCATGTCAAAATATAGAAAAGTGAAGTGGAACTTTGTGTCTTTGCCACACAAAAAAAAGTTCTTCCTGATTGGAGCCTCCCTCTTTCATTCCTTTCCCACCTTCTTCAAAAGGTCAGCGTTGCAATATTTGCACAAACAAAACTGTGCTGATATGTCTGTAATAATGTTTAAAAACGGGTGTAGTTTCTACTGTGACCAGAAATCTGAACATTTCTCTTAAGTATAAATCTTTTCCCAAGCCTTGCAAACTTGGAAAAAGATTTCTTAGTAAAGAGTGACTTCATTACTGTCACGACTCCAACAACACATAGAGCTGACTGGAAACTGGTAAGAGGCTGTGTCACAGACAGCAGTTACAAAGCCCTGTTGAGAAACACATTCTGACTGTGGACATGTCCAGACAATGCTCCTGAAACCTGACTGTTGTTGGTATATCCTTCATGCGTTGATCAGCCAATGCATGACCTGTATTATATTTGGGATAACAGTGGATTGTTATGTAAGCATTGAGTGCTATTCAAGTGCAGTTTAATGCCAAATAATGCAGTGTTTTGGATCTAACCTTCCATTTAGCGTCACACAGTAAACGTCAAACTTCTAGCTGTAGAGTAGCCCAACATTCATAAAGGGCAAGTTTTAATTTAGGTTTTACAATAACAAGAAAAACCATCCAGACGCAGTGATGCAGGAATCTTTAGTCATTGGCTGGTGTGGGCCTTTCTGTGTGGAGTTGGCATGTTCTCTCTACCATCCAAAGACCTGCACCTTAATAGTTTAATAGGTCAAATCTAAATCACCCATAGGTGGGAATGGTTGTTTGTCTGTAAATGTCACACCCAGGGTGTACACCGCCTTCTCCCATTGGTAGCTGGGATAAGCTCCAGGCTCTCTCTCTCTCTCTCTTTCTCTCTCTCTCTCTCTCTCTCCCCCCCCCCAACTCCCAATTTCTTCTTCGTGTAATGAGAAAAAAGTAAAATTACATAATGAAAACATTTACATTTCACAATAAAATGAAAAAATATGAATAACCTGAAATGTCTTAAGAAGAACAAGTGCAGTTTTGACAATATTCTCTTCCTGTTACTGTTTTGTGCATTTCTAGATCGACTGTGATCTGTAAGTTGTGTTAATAATAAGCTGAGACATACTGTTGTTGAAATTTCACTTATTTTTCTTAAGAAATTTCAGGTTGTACATGGTTGCTCAGGTTATTCATATTTTCCTAATGTAATTTTACTTTTCTCACACTAATATAAACATAACTATTTGTATTATTACTTATTGGTTCTTATGTTATTATTATTTTACTGGTCTGGCTCAGTTGCGATCACATTGGGGTGTATATGGCCCCTGAACTGAAATGAGTTGACACCCCTGCTCTAGAGGATAAAGTGGTTTGGAAAATGAATGACTAATAAGACATATTTTTGTATGCATGCTGTATATAGTATGTGTATTTCATTTCTTTTGATGCAGTGGTGTCAGTGTGGAGGCGAATGATTAGACCAATCCATTCCACATAAAATGACTGAGTGGTTTTACAGGTTTGTTTATGTGTATGTTGGTGTTTGTGTGGATTGCCGTTCATAAGTGGATCGGCCACAGTCAGCACATTGTGGTCTGTGGGGATAAAGACCTTAAAGCTTCTTCCTGGCAGCACACATGCCAAATCTTATTGACTTATTCATTCTCACCCTAATCCGCTGATTTGTTCACACTCACACTCATTTTGGTCACCTACTCACATTAGCCCTCTCTCATATTGACACTTTTTTTTGATACACGATTTTACTCTGCAAACCACATACACTTCCTTCCTACACACACTTAACCAGTCACATTCACACATGTCGGTTGGCACGAGTTCTGATTTATTTGTGAGTTCAGTGGCTTCTTTGCTCATTTGTGAGTTCAGATCTTTGTCCTCATCTGATCTCCCGAACAGATAATTAGGAAGAGCTGTCTGCAGAAAAACTAGTGCATTGAACCCTGCCTTCCCTTTTCTTCTCTTTGTATCCATGTGAAAACCACTGAATCTGCAAATCTACAAGTAAACTGTGGTTTTGGTTGGACTGGGGTGTTGTTGTGTTGTCTAATATTCATATGGTGGCTTTAAAAACACACACACATTGGTATTTTAGAGAGACTTATTAGTTTTATATTTATATATATATATATATATATGTGTGTGTGTGTGTATATGTATGTATGTATATATA
>JAPQRQ010000023.1:23627289-23647496 GCA_037367365.1 Apogon talboti | reverse complement strand
GGGGGGGGGGGTAGCTGGTGAAGCCTAGCTCTGGAGCAGGATGGGGTCCTCCAACTCATGGAAACCAGGCACAGAACTGCTCTGGCTCTCCCCAGAATCGGAATCATAGGGTGTGTCAGGTAGCTCCGTGAAGCTCCAAGCCAGCTGGTCATCCTCAAATTCGGAGCGCACCTGCACGGGCACGTCAGCACAGTCTTCCTCCTCATTGGCATGGAAGTCCTGAGGGATGTAGAGCATCTCAGGGTAGTTGCGAGACACCAGGTCACTGGTGGTGGCCAGAGACACCTTACGGAAGGCGATGAGATGCATGTGGGAATACTTGACATATTTATAGCGCTTGAAGCCCAGCGATTCCACGGCAACACGCCAGCTGCGCATCATGAGGGCGTGGCGATTTTGGTGAGAAGAGTCGGGGGTAATGATGAGCAGGAGGCCGTGCAGCCCCAGCAGCTCATGGGCCTTCTTGCAGCAGATCCAGCGCTGGTATGGTGAGGGGAAGTAGGAGAGGAGCAGAGAGAAGACCACCACGTGGAAAAGTTGGGCTGGCAGGGCGTCGATGGGGTTATGGAGATGGCGGAGAAAGGCTTCGACTGCGTCACCTGCCAGCTGGAGAGGCTGCTGGAGCTGGAGGTTGAGGAAGTCACACTTGTACACACTCTGAAGAAGGGAGGAAAGGTACAAAATTAGCATTTTTTGCGATTCAAACCTGCTATTTTGCATCCACTGCCATTCTGGCTCCACCTATTCATGTCTACAGTTGTTTTTGCTTGGAGCTGCAGAACGCAGGGCACTTTTTGTTCTGCTTTCTGCTGAAATGGTTCACACAAACAGTTTAACCGCACAGATAGGACCGTATGAGTCATTTCTGGTGTTGCATTTGCGTTGTAATGCTAGCACTGAGCTACCAAACAGGAAACAGTCGTGCATTTTATTTGTGTCAATAAGGTTTTAAGAACACACTGTGAAGAAAAAAAACAGAACAATTTATACCTCGACTGCAGGCACTATGTCGATGCCAACTGTGAGGAATTCATCAAACTTCAAGAAAGGGTTAAAGCAGCTTCCCACATCCAGAAGGCGCATCTTCCCCAGCTGAGAGATTGAACTGCAACAGAATTTACCAGAAATGTCCATAACAAATACACCAAAAAAAAAAAAAAAAAAATCCACACATGATGCAGTTAACATTTTTGTGCTTAAAAAAGTGTTTACATGTAACTTTTGCATTTTTTAAGAGCCACTTTATTACATTTAAGTTTAAAATTAACTGTTAATTTGACATTTCTTCCGCAACAAAACAAACTAGATATTCTACTCAAGTACTCATTAATTTGTAAACCTGTGACAACTCACTAAAAATGAGCCGCTTGCGTTGATAAGCAGGTTTATATATAATTTGTGAAGGTGACTGCACAGGGTTTGTATAAGAGAGGAAAAAAACAACGACTATTAGCAACGGCATGTGCAGATACCTTCTAAAATCAGCAACAGGTCTGGCACTCAGAACCCAAAGTACCAAAGTCACAAACTATCTTAAAAACACACACAAGTCAGTTACTGATACTCTTTCACAATAACACACAAAAGGCAAACATTCACTGTTCCAGCAGAGGACATTCTCTGTACTTACCTGGGGATGGTGCTGTGTGGTTGGGCACTTACAGATGCCGCTGGCACACCAATGGCATGCGCAGCAGTTTTCTCGTCCTTCTCTAACATTCTTTTTATCCCACCGTCCAAAAAGTACTCCTGACAGACACTGTGGAAGGGGAAGAAAAACACATCTTACTCACAGACATCTGCAAATCTTACTGTCCAAGTGTCGCCGAAGCTCATCCCGAGGATTCAGTCCAGTCCGACCTCATCGTGGACATGTTCGTCAGTGGTCAACGGTACCTGCGGCACCACTCGATGCGCCCCTCTCCCTCGCAGTTCTTTGTCCAGTGGTTGTCTGCCAGATTCTTCATGGCGAGGGCGTACTCACTCAGGGTCTGCTCATCCTCACAGTGCTCCCGCCAGATCTTATCAAAGTCGCCCACTGTAAAATAGACAGAAAATCAGGAGAAATAAAATAATCCGAGACATCTGTTCACAGTCGCACTCCTTGAATGTGTGACTGGCTCATGCACTCCTGCACAGTAGTCCGTTTTAGTGTGAAAGGGTTCATCCACAGCAGTAGCAAATATTCACAACTTACTTGCCAACTTTGTTCATCCAATAAAGCACCAAAACATGACTGGAATCCTCCGAGGAAACCTGCAAAAAAAGCTCAGACCACAGCTGCTTCTCTGTCGCTTCAACGCAGCCTACATGTTCACGTGTCTCTGCTCTGACTGAACCGCTTCTCTAAAACCAGTCTCAAATAGCCATTTCACAGTAATAATAACGGCCACCGAAATACCCTCAGCTCATGCTCACAGCTGCTCAGAATTTTTACAGCCTGTAGCATAGGCAAACACACTGATAAGGGTGCAATCCCATGACCACAAGGAAAAACTCTATTATCAGATTTGCTGAAATGAAAGGACAACAAGAGCAGTGGTGGTAAACAGCAGCACTCTGAAAGCATGACCACTGTGATTCAATGCCAAGCCTTGCAGATCATGCTTTACTTATTAACCAATCATGAGGTCTGCTTGCAGGACAAGATCTCTGTGCTGTTCTGGCCTCTAAAAACAACTAACTTTTGCAATGAGTCTACTTTCAGTATGAGTATGTTTAACATTAACTTATTCTATTATGGTTAGATTGTTTTTCTAGTTAAAAGAAAAATAAAAAAAGAGGACAGTTGTTGCACGGCACAACTTGACCTGATATTAAAGAATGCCGTCATGTTTTCTACAGCAGAAGGATGGGCCTAACAAATGCTAAAAAGCCGTTTTCTCTAATTAAATTTGCTTCATACTGTGCATTTTCTTCCTGCTATTTATACTGACTTTTGTGGGCAGTGAAATGATCAAATGGATGCATCTGATTGTTGACTCTGAGAGAGGTCAAGTAAAAGAAACCAGCCCTGGGGGAAAGAGAACAGTTAAATGGACTTTAAATACTGATCTAATGAATCTGAACCAATTATCATTCCTTTCCTATGAAGTTTATCACCTGCTGTTCAGAATTTGCCTTTTTGTGTTCCCCTCCTACACAATGCATACTCCACTCTGGTAAAACTTTGCTTTACTTCAGAAAAACAAAAAAAGAAAAAAGAAGAAAAAAAATTAGTGAGGCTTGAGCAAACTGCTGTGTGAACAACAGCGCAAAGTCTCTGCGTGGGTAGGCGTTGTGTTTTCATACCCAGGGCACTTCAGTTTTGCTGGCAGGTGCTGCAAACTAAAGTGTTCACCTATAAGTTATAGCTGGAACTAAACTCCTCGGTCTAAAGTAAACCAGTAGTTTCTTCTATAAGCCAAGCCCTCTGACACTTACATGTAAGTGACAGGGAAAAATCATTTTAAAAAGGGTAATTCCCAAACTTCCCCTTTTTTTACACAATCTGTTTATAAATGCTCCTGTCCAAAATGATAAAAATGACTGTTTCTAAGAAGAAACAACAGAGGTTTAAATCCCTCATACAGATGGATCCAGGTGAACATCTAGTGGGTCTTGCAGCAATTCAGCTTTGGAAATATTTTCCTAAGAAAAAAATGCCATATGCACATTTGCCCAAACATTTACTTTAAAAGATCCATTAACCTGTCTCAGAA
This sequence comes from Apogon talboti, assembly GCA_037367365.1. Classification (NCBI taxonomy): domain Eukaryota; kingdom Metazoa; phylum Chordata; class Actinopteri; order Kurtiformes; family Apogonidae; genus Apogon; species Apogon talboti. Next base: position 23,643,795 of record JAPQRQ010000023.1, on the reverse strand, counting down.
ACTGCAATATAAATGGTTGGAAAATGAAGCATGCTTTAGTTTTACCTTGTTTTATCTGCTAAGATCCAATCCACTGTGGTCAGAGTATATCAAGTTTGTTCTGAGTAACATTAGAAAAGTAGACAATGGTGACTAGACTAGGGGAGCTCCAACATTTCATCTGAAGGATCAATCATCATCATCAGCTCCCATTAAGTGGCTTCTTATCAGTTTTCTGTGCCTCCCCAAAAAACAAAAGCATCAAAAGGGGGACATGGTCAGTTAGGCCATAGTAACACTCAACACCATCTCAACCTGCCTACAGCAGGTGGCCACTATGACTTCCTTCTCAGACCCCAGCAGTTTCACAAACATGTACATTTCTAACTCTGAGGTTACATTCTAATTTCATCTGCATTTTACACAAATATGAACTTTGGTCAACAAACTCATGACATGTCAATGAAAAGCACATCGGTAATGCCATTCCTAACAGTTTACCTCAACTCCAGCTCCTCTTCTGAACTCTTTACTGGAGTTTAACATATGAAATCCTACTTAAATCCCTTGTACACTCTGTCTAAGTCTTTCAGCAAACTGTGATTGCTGCCTGTCGAAACTGAATCCCTCTGTGATGTCTGAAACACCTTTTGACAAAGTATAACACATATTTTCTGAAAAATAACAATACTATAAAATAAATTATATGTAGTAGAGCCAAGGTACAACTGTGTCCCTACTATTGTTGCAAAGCTGTCTATAAAGAAAAAAAATCGTTATCAATGAATGCGTTTCTCATTTGTTAAGTATTTGTGTTGGAGTAGATCTGTATAGATTGGTGACTAGTTTATGAACAGTCACAACATTCGCAGTGTGTGTTAGGTTGAGGTTAAGAAGCTTTAAAGGCCTTGTTTGCTGAATTAACCCCCACTGCTGCGGGTTGTAGTCCGCATCCCAACAGGAGAGGCAGCTAGCTGGGAATAACATTTTGCAACCAGAATGAGTTTATGTTTATGAGGAAGCCCGTTAACAGTCTCATTTTGTTAAATATGTGAGAGCTAATGCTCAGTGTTAGCCTCTCGGCTGCAGAGCCACAGTCAGACAGGGGGCCCAATGAGGCAGCTTACCCTCTCGGTATTTCCTACGCAGTTTTCTGTGCACGTTTTTGACGACCCCTGACAGCTTCTCCTGCTCCTTCTTGTACGGAGCTTCATCTGGAATCGGCACGTAAAACAGCTCCGAGTGGTTTTCCGTCTCCCCTGTCTCAACATTGTCCCTGGGGTCCATAGCACCACACCGCCGATGCTTCCTCCGCCAGTCGGTTCCCCTTTTCTCAGCTGCAACCCGACCGGCGAACCGGTGCACCGGCCAACAACGCGCAAGCTGATTGGTTGGCGTTGACAAACACGTTGTACAACTGACAGCTCGACGTCCAATCACAGGGCCGAAAGCGCACCTGAACCAGACAACGTGCTGTGAAGCGTTTAAGTGCACCTTGTAAATCCTAATACACATTATGACACGTGAGACCAAAGTCGACAGTCGGTTTCATGAGTAGGATCAAAACAAAAATCAGCAATAAACAAACATCACAAACCCACTTTAATTTTACTTGACGTAACTTGATATAACTTTTTATAGGTGTTTGTCTTGTCTGTTTGTCTCACATGCTTATGCACATGAATGTGTCATTAATAAGTTCAAATATGTACACATTAGAATAGTCCAGTGTGGTCCAAGGGTCAGCCAACACGTTGTGATGATACCTGGCCCCACCTGCAGAGATAATAAATTAATTATTATTTTAATTTTTTCTCTAGTCCAACTATCACTATGGTTTAATAAAAAGACAAAACAGAAGCCATTTCAATGCAGTGTACTGGCCTGTGGTATCAATTTTTCAATTTCAAATAAATAACTTATCACGCTGAGCTGAATTGTACAGCTTAGATCTAGTTTTTTAGTGATGAACAAGCCCTGTCCTTATTTTCTTGTATATACACATTCAGCCATTTGCATGTCTGACTTGTAACTCAGTTTTATTTTTGGGGGTCAGAAATGTCCATTTGGCAAAATGCAGCAGTAACGCTCTCACTGGAATGTCCAGTCAGTCCCCTGCCAAGTGTACTGCTGCAGCTGTTTTCTACTCAAAACAAATCCTAAAACCAAAGTTTAAAGGATGGGGGAAGCACATGCTATAGCTATTGTGGACTATGGCCCTTTACTGACCTCTATGTGCCTTCATATACTAGGTCAGTCAGACAAATTTACTCTAGTACTTTTAATAGTTACTGCAAGGAACCTGCCCCCTTAGCTTTACTGCTGAACTGACACCAAAGACATAAACACATGTCAGAAATGTCTGGCTGAAGGTTTGTCCTGTGTTTGTAAAAACGTCACCTTGAAAAGTAGTCTGTATTTAAGGAAAAGATATAAAAATGGTTACTTAGTCTCTCTAACAGCTGTGTTCACATGTAAATATTGATTTCCTAGATGCTCTTTGCACTTTGAAAAACACATACATGGTATTTGAACAGTGTGAAAGCCTGAAGTTACACATCTTTTACACAGCTTGATGCCAAACATATTTTAAAATTGATAGAAACTTATTTGATTTGACCAGAGTGCAGCCAAAGATAAAAAGAAAAACATTCCAACACCTCAGCAACACAAATAAGAATCCAAACTGTCAGGTCAGAGCAGTTTCTGGGTTGCTGTCAAGTTTCAGGGTATGACCACAGATCCCTGACATAACATACCACTGATGTTATTCATGTTTCTGAAAAGCACTGTTTGTCTAGTGCTTACCTGAGCTGAGGAAGTAGAAAAAAACCCATAAAAAAACATTCCAACTAAATTAAACAAAAACCCATTAAAGCATGTCTGTGTTCCTGTATAACATATTGAAACGCACCAAACACTTTATCAAGAAAAGATCAGGATGTCTAGTTATGAGTAAAGTCAAGCCTTGTAATCAATCATAGTTACATAACCTCAGAATGACTGGATAAAATGCTGAGTTTTCTTTCATTAAAATATTGATTTAAAATATATACCTAGAGTGTAGTATTTGACATAGTTTTGGAGTCACTGGGTCATGTGACATGGAAGCTATTTAACAAAAACAAAGAAAAGGCAAAAATTAAAGAAAGACAAAAACATTCGTTTTGAAAATATATCTGTCGTTTGTCCAGAGCAGCGATAATATCTACTTTACTTACAAATTAGCGCATGCCTGATAGTTGATTAATTCATTTATTTTAAGCTGTTTAACTAGAAGGTAAGTTTAGTTTTTATAGTGTCTTCCGTCATGTGGCCCAGACTCCAAATCTGCAGTACTACACTAAAAAAAAAAAGAGAACTACCACTCTTTTCTGTTTTATATGGCCATTTTAATCTAAAATATTCCATATTACATTACTATGACTGATCATGAAGCTTAACTCTGCTTTTCTCAAATGATGAGGTGATTGCTTTGTTTTCTTTGGCGAATGCAACATACTTCTATAATAATCTGCCCCTTGTCTACTGTCAAAAATAAATCACTAAACTAATTAGTTGTCAACAGTATACTTTATTAATTCCACGTTACACAAATTCTATTTTCACTCATAATATTGCTTTCATTGACAAAGTGCAGTGATTGAAACTTAATCCATGAACACTAAACAGAACAGATGAGTGTGAATAATGGTCCGCAGCTTGTGGGCTGAGTTGACGCGCATTTTATATACAATAAAGCACAAAGAAAATTGGTTCTTACTCTTAACAGAGAGTTAACATCATCCCATAGGGAATAATCAGCATTTTTTTTTCTGATATGTGTTATATTATTTTGAGTTCAATGCCCATAGGTTTTCTTAATTTTCTTAAGATCAAGGAAAACATTATATGATATATAAATTTGTTGCTAAAAATACTACTGTTAAGTTTTATGTTGGCATCTGCCACAAGCATGTTAACCCATAAAGACCCAGTGTTACTTTTTTGGCACTTCCCAAATTAATTTTTCTTGACATTTTACCTTTCTTAAGTTTATTTTATTATAATATTAAGTGCTGTATTTTTGCATTTTTTCAGTCAAAACCACATATTTTCCCATATTTAACTCACTCATCATGTAGATGCTTATTAAAGCTCAGATTAAATTTGAGGGTCCATCCACTGTCATTGATCCAACTCCATGGGTTTTTACTGGTGAATCAATGTTGTAGAAGATGACGGTGTTTCCACGGTAACTTTGGAGCCTCTGAACGTCCAAATGGGGCATATCTGATGACTGTGAAAAGACGACAAACTGTATTTTGTTATTTATAGGAGTAGTGGATCAACAGGTATTAAACATTTCAGATCAGTAGATGATTTCGGTCTCCAGAGGCTGTTTGGGTCTTTATGAGTTAAACCACAACTGAAAGTGAGTTTTTACGATTTAATTCAACCTACTCTGTTGTTGTTTTTAACCGGCTGCCTCTCTCCTTGACAGCACAGCCAAACCACTGATATTAAATACAGCCCAAAACAGGCAAGAAAATCATAATGGTATGCTACGGCTAAAAATAACACTAACAAGGTGGCGTATAGCAATGTTTTTGAGATATTGCTGCAAGAAAAAGTCTCTTTCCACCACGAAGTGTTTCTGTTGATGTTTTCCTCTCCACTTGACGCTGACAGAGCTGGAGCAGTGGGTTGGAAATCTGCTGTCTCCGTATCTTCACGACTGTCCTGACGTTGGCTGAGGTGTTGTTCCTCATCCAGAGACTCACTGATGGATGGCAGGGATGTGGACGGTAGTTTGCTTCTGCTTCCAGAGAGTCTCTTGCCAACACTGAACTCTTTATCTTTGTTGTGGTCTCTGGCGGTCTGTGCGAAGCTGTGCTGCCCGTGGACAGCCCTCAGACAGTGCATGTACAGTTCCACCTCGTCGTCTGATCCGGACTCTGACGAAGCGCTGTCGTCGCTTGTTTGGTCATTTTCAGGTTCATCTGTTAGAAGACACAAACCTCCCTCTGCATAAGTACACTCATCCTCATGTCTCACGGCTTCTAATGGGTCATGTGTAATATTGTCATTGTTTTGAAAATTCTCCTCTTTGTATAGATTCTTTTCGGGTGGCGTATGTGCAGTTCGACCTTCCCCTGTATCTTCTCCGTCAATAGCTCTGCCGTCGATATCCTCATGCATATTGTTCACCAGAGCAGATAAATGATCCCTAACCTTGTTTTGTGTATTGTCTAACCTCTCTTTATCTCTCTTGTGCTCTATGTCGACACCCCCAGACTCTCTTATCTCTACCTCGCCTGCATCAAAAACCAACATTTTCTCCTCTTCTTCACCTGGGTTCTCCTCTGCTTTTATCTGATCCCCCAACTTCACAGCAGATTCATCTTCTTCCGTCATATTTATTTCCTCCTCAACCCCCGTTTTCCATCCTTCTCTGGTGTCTTTTCCTTGAATATCGGCCTCCAGTGGCTCTGCAAGTTGATTTTCTTTTCTGCACATAGTCATCTCTACTAAGTCTTTTAAAATCTCCTCTAATTCTTCTTCAACATCTCCAGCTTTGTCCTCCACCTCATTCTCCACCAAAATTTCTGTTTCGTCCTCCCTGTGCTCAGATGGTAGTTCTAACCCCCAACCCTCCGACTTCTCCACCACCTCAGTCTGGTCGTCGTCCACTACGTGCACATCCTCTGTTTCTAAAATCAATGCCTCACTCTCATCTTCACGTGTCAACAAGTCCCTCTCCTCTTCCTCGACCATGATTTCCCAGTTTTTTACCTCCGTAGTGTCTAAATTGGAATCCTCCTTTGAGACTGCAGCCTCCATTTCATCATGCTCTACTTTTTCTGGGAAAATAATTTCTGTACTTTTTAATGTGTCTCTATCCTCAAGCTTCACAAACATGTCACTGTGTATGTGACAGTTACTCGCTGCTGCTTTTGTCACTGATTCAGCTTTCACACCAACCACTTCAGTTTTAACAGACTGTTTTGTTTCTTCTTCATTGGAGTTATTCATCACTTCTCTAGAGTCATTACTTTCTTTCCGAGTTTCCAGAGAACTCTCACTTCTTGTGACATCCATTTGTTTTACAGTTTCTAAACAAGAGACAGAGCTTTTTTCATTTCCTTTTGTAGCTGAATCATCATGTAACGCTTCTGATATTTTGTCTTCGTCTAAGGATGCATGGCCTGTTGATAGAGATCCATTTTCACCAAAATCATGCTCTTTGCCCGACTGAGTTACACTAGTGTTGGTCTGTTGGTCTGTCAAACTTACTGACACACTTTGAAAAGACAAAAATGAGTTTTCTAGACTGGACGTGCTAACTTCTGTCACAGGATTTGAAAGTGTTTCATTAATATTCATTCCACAGGTATGTGAACATGACTTTTGTGGCAGCTGAGCCTGTGCTTCTGCGGTTTTCTCTTGGAGGTCATGGGTTAGATTGTCTTCCTGTGTTTCCCCCTCGAGACTTAAACTCTGTGGTGCATTCAACAAATCAGAGTTTAAGATATTTTCAGGCTGAGGATTCATTGCTATGTTAGGTTTTATCTGACAACGACTGTTTATGAATTTTCCCTCAGAATTTCTAATCTCTCCCTCATCCTGTTTAGTTTCTACACTATCCCCACTGTCAGATATTATCACACTTATACCTTCTTTTTCTTCAGTGTAAGGTTCATTACATAGAGGGGAATCTGCACATTCTTGGTTTATTTCCTGAGTCTGAAACAGATTTCTCTGAATGTTGTCCTGGCAACTCTGAGTGGAGCTACTCTCTCCCCTCTCCGTGTGAGGATTACTCAGTGTAGCCCAAACTGGATTTCTTATGTCACCTAAGTTCTGACTTTCACTTTCCACTCTGACAAAAATCTGATGATAAAGTGGAGCCACCACAGTTCCAAATGAATAGCTGTTGGTCTGCCTAACAAGGCTGTCATGTGGTTCACCTGGAGGGTTTGCACACTCATAACTCATGCCAGGCTTTTGGCTTCTCTGCTCAACTTTGGAGACAGACTTGTTGATATGTTGGTGTGCATGCTCTGCAAAAGCAGGCTCATCATTTGAAGGCAGTGGGTTATCATGGCTATCACTCATCGCTCCTGTTAATGTGGCTGAGTCAGCCACATTGATGTTCTCAGATTTCTCTGCCTCGTTGTTAGATGCATAGTCATTTGCCTTTGAGGTATCATGCTGGACATCAAGAGTAGATTTGCTGCATGTTGCCAGACATGACTCAGAAACAGACAGAGAGTCTTCTGATTTGATGTTCACTTCAGAAAGTGAGTGTTTCTCCACTGGGCTTTCTTTTCCCACTGTCTGTGTTGTTTGTGAAAGTGATGCATCACTTTCACTGTCATTTGCTGTTATGTCTCTCTGGGCATAGTAGTCCCTCAGTCGAGCCATCCGTGCAGCCTTTCTGCGATTTCTTCGGCTGCGGTTCTGTCTGTTCTCAGCCTGTCCATCAACAGCAAGGAAAGATTCATTTCAGCTTACTCACACAATTGTCATGTTGCTTTGAATGGATGGAGTGAGGTGACACTTAAAGGGGTAACACACTTGGATTAAATACACTCCTTGTGTATATTTTTGATTAAGTTCAAAAGGGTAGTTGATTAAAATAGTATAAAAAAAAAGAGCACGCGTGACAAAATATGAGACACTGAAGAAATTCAAACGGCATGCACAAAGTGTCCTTTAGGTCTGAGGTACATTATGTTACGCTGGTGTTATTCAAGCTCAGTCATGTGACAGTTCAGAAAGTGCACCGGGGGTCATGTTAAGTTTTGTGTTCCCCTTGTATGTTACTAAGATCCCTTTTTATAGACAATAATAGCACATCATATCTATTAAATTCACACTCACAAGGTTTACATTATATATATTATTATGTGTTACAAGCACACACAGCATGTGCGGTCTGTCATGCATTATGTTTCCCATTATAAATACAGCAACAATAAATAATAACATCTATATTGTCTTAAATATTGTCTTGACTATGAGAACAAGTATATGGTTGATTGTTTTACTCACCTGTAGTTTCTGTCTATTTTCTTCTTTAGTGTCTTTTGGACTATCATTGGTTTGGTTGTTTTTAACAGTGTTCACACCCGCGCCATGTTTCGACACATCTGAAGAAGAGTCATTTTGCATTTATGCTGCAGTTCCACTAACACAACTATTTTTCATTTAACAATCAGGAGGGAGGAGGGTAAGTTTTCACCTGTTGACACGTTTTCCTGTTGTGACGTTTCCGGAGAGGGTATGTTTTCTACAGTGTCGAAGTTCTGACTGCGAATCAGTAAAAATGTGATAAGAAATGAAGTTCAAATATATGTGTCTTGTTAAAGTTTTCATGACCATCATTAAAATAAGAGAGACTGATGACGCATCCTCTTCTTCATGTTCGTCATCATCAGGGTGAGGCATAGATATACATTTTTTTTCTTACATCTTTTCCTGTGTCCATTTGTCTGCATTTCTCCAAAACAATAATAATTGAAAAAGTTAATTCTGTGAATGGTTTCTTCAGCTTTACAGATAAAAATTGAATCATTTGACCCTATAAACACCACATCAACTCTACTTTTTCTTAGTCTAACATTAAATACCAGGTTACTAATAAACTTAATTAATAAACTTAAATTGTTCACACAGTCTTTTCAAAATCAGCCAAACACCATCTATAACATCCTCACCTGACAGTCTTAAGGCAGCTTTTCTTGTGCACTATTTCCTTCTGCAGCTTTTCATTCTGCTCTTTTATTCTTTCGTGACATAAGAGCACATAGTTCATATTGTTATTGTTGCTCCAGAATGTCCCTACAGAAGTCTCATATCGCAGACAAAAGTCCACTCTGGTTCCGAGCTCCTCAAACGGGGGTACTAAAGTGAGCTTAAATGAAAAGGAGTCCATCATTCCATCACTGGAACCTGGGATGTATTCTGCCAAAAGGTCAAAGTGGCTGGCCCAGTTATCTAGAGTGGTTCGGATATACACAGCCTTCATAAAGGAGACGTTTAGGACACGGATCATTCCTTTTAGTATTGTGGTCCCTGGAAGTAACTCAATGGTCTCCAACTCCACTTTCTGCTCGTGGACTTTAGCGAACAGCTCTTCAGGAGGCAACTGAAGAGAAAAATTTAAAGGGACTATGAAATATTCTTCTTCATCTCTACTTCGACCATCAGGGTAATCATATCCCGGCACCATGGGTATGTCCCATTTGTCAAACTCCTTCACTTGAACCAGACTGAGGCCTTTGGCATCTGCAAAGGACACTCTTCTGGAGCCGCTCAGGGGCGGCTCAGGCTCTGAGTCATCGTCACTGGCGGAGCTCCTTCTGCGAGGGAGAGGAGAGGATTTGGGCCTGATGCCGATCACTATCTCTTCACCATCTTCATCATCATCTTCCAGGTCCAAAGAGCTGAGGCCTGGCACTGCCAGGAGGCTACAGGCCCCAGAAGAAGTTGGTTGTCCCACACACTCCATGGGGCTCTTTGTGAGAGAGTCAGCGGGACGTGAGCTGCACGGCTTCTGCTTCTGGCAACTGACATTCAACATGCTCTGACTTAACAGATGGAGTCGAGTTACAGATGACATTGTTGCGAGGGCCAACACTATAAATAGGCGAGAGGAGAGTTAAACTATGTACAGTGGTCTAAGCTTAGGACGGGAAAAGATCATCCTCCGGCCGGTGAGGCACAGATCATCAGCTGATACCATCTAAATACTTCACACAATAACACACCAGTACCTGCAAGAGTTTTAGATATTGGTCTTACATATTTGTGCAAATTGCTCCCTAGATAGTTATAAAGATATCAATACAAAAGCCACAAGATTCGCCACAGCAGCTATTTATATTTTCCTGCTTTTGGCCCATAGAGGGTCTAAAGCTGGAACTTTGAATTTCTTTCCACTCACCACAGACTGATTCTCTCTAACAATAATAACTGATAGTGTGACAAAAAAATGTGATTCCACATGAAGTAATGTTTTATCTACTTTTGAGAAACTCCAAAACCAGGAATGATACTGTTTAAGGTAAAGCATTATGTTTGTACTATTTCCTGTGTTTGCTTTTCAGCTGAGACAAAGTGGCATGTCCTGCTTACGCCACAATCAAAGTGGTTAGTCCTTAATCTTACTGGACAAACAGAACACATTTTTTAACGATGAGCAAAAGTGTTGTGCTCTAAACTTAAGACTCGTGAGACCTCCCCTCATCTGACAACTGTTTAAAAGCATGTGAAGTCGTCAGAGGAGGTAATATTTTAAGGTATTTAAAGCTGAGGATGCAGGATCTAAAAGGATGTATTTTGTATTGCAGTCCTTCTAGGAGTTGGATAAAGCCCTAAGGTACAGGGAAAAATAAGCAACCACATCATACCCAAGAGAAAAAAAGGATGCATCTTTAAATATAAATTATAGACAGAAGAAAACAACTGAGAAACTGCTGCACAAAAATGTCTGCAACAACGGCAGATGCTGTCAACAACAATAAGAGTAGGTTTTCCCATCAACCAGGTAACATGTACCTTCATCCGAGCTCCTCAGACGCGCCGTTCTCAGAGGACGCGAAGCTTTTTTCAAAACCCTCACTTTCCTACGTCGCCCTGATTGCCAAAGTCATCCTGTCCTCCCCCTCGCAGAAACTCAACCTGGGGTCGATCTACAGAGAAATGGAGGAGCGGTTTCCCTACCTCAGGAACCGGGGGCCTGGATGGAGGAACAGTGTCCGGCACAACTTGTCCGTAAATGAGTGCTTTGTGAAAGTGAGCTGCTGTGAAGATGGTAGGGGTCATTACTGGAGTGTCCACCAAGCTTACCTGAGAGACTTCCAACAGGGGAACTTCAGGCAGCACAGGAAGTCCAGGAGGAGGAGGTGGAGGAATGAGCAGGGATACCAGACAGTGGCGTGGAGGGAGACCAGCTGCTTCCTACGAAGGCTCTGTGACAGGACATCTAAGTGTATGGGTTGGGTGGTGCCACGATGCCATCTGCAGGAACAGAGGCAGTATCAGAGTCGTCAGTCTTGGAACATCAGCTCGGCCTGGGCAGACTCTCCCAGCTGGATGAGAAACTGCTATTTCCCAGGGATTTTACCAGACTTATATGGCAGAATTACACCAGGAGGAGGGCGCGACAGTCATCCCCTGACCCCGATACTACACACATGGGAGATGAACGACCCAACACTGAAAAGCATGAAGGAGACACATGATTGCATATTAATAATACCACCAATGCAACTGTTCACTATTCCCGCATGGTGTACATACTGGAATATGTCTAATGAGTTATTAAAGCCTGTGTCTTTTTTAATTTTTGCACAGTGTTAAAGTGTAATGAAAAGCAGAACAAATTGGAGCATACTTTTGCGTAATATCATTAAACAGTTAAATGTACGTATGACATTTTTCTTACAGCATAAAATGTTGGGTAGGTAAATAACAATCCAGTAGGTGGCAGAAAGTTACTTTGATAACAATATCTACAATTTCATCATTGCTTTCATTTGTGTCATATTAGCAAGTGAACTTTTAAAGATCTATTTGCCTCTCTCGCGCTTGTAAGAATTTTATAATGATTTACATCTTTTAGAGCTATCAGCATATATTGTTCATGTTTAATAGTGTGATGTTACTGCTTAATTCTAATATCATTATGTCAAAAAGATTAAAATAAAATAGAAATTCTGAGTGTGGAAAAACGCTTCTGATCACACAAATAAACTCTGTAGCTTATCCCTCATCATGTAATAAACAACTAAAATGAAATAACATGGTGTAAATGTGTGATATGGCTCATATATTAACAAAAAGAAAAAAAAAAGAAATAAAAAAAAAGAAAATGTAACCAAAGATATTTTGCACAGAGATTATGTGTCTGTGCAAAAATGTCTTCTATTTTTTATTTTTTTGGTGTTGCTAATTTGCTTTACAATGTGTATTTACCAGCAGCTTTTATTTGCTTTTAGTTGTACTGATAAATAGGAGCGCAGACAGCTCTGTAAATAGCTCTTTGATAGTCATTTGACAGTTGTGTAGCTCTTGTTCCAAAACTCTTAGACACTGCTTTTCTAAATAAAGTCACAGACAACTACACTTGTCTTTTCTCAATAAAAAAACCACTTGTATTAATCATTAAACAACATTAAATTATGTCTGTTATGAGGCATTTTGTATTTTTTTTAACATTTTTTCTAAAGTCTATGAATATCTACAAAGACACTAATGCTTGCAAAAATAGATGCAAACAAAAAGGTACGTGAGTTGCATAAAATCATTCTGTCTTCATGTTATGGCAGCACTTCAGTTTACATTGTTTAATTCAGTTTAGATGAGACTGTGAGTGGGATCTTAAGACATATGAAGGAAATAATCATCTATACAAATGAGACACTTAACAGGTAATTATTATCACTTTTAAAGTCTTATAAGCCTAAAAAACCAAATGATCAGTCACACTTGCTGATCACAAACCAATAGAGTAAAAAGCTAATCTTGCTGTCTAATTTAGTGAGTGACGGTGTGACTCCTCCCCCTCAGGTAGACACATAACTCCATCAGTTCTCTCCCATCCCCACTCCAAACTGCATGACTTGGAGACATCAACACTGCCTGGCTGCTCTGTATCTACCATCTACTCCAACGGTATGTAACTTTAATATTAACCTACTTTAAATCAAAGAATTTATTGCATGCCCATGTGATCGCATTTTACTTCTAGGAGGCTTTTAGGACAATTTGCGGGACACTTGCGGGAAAGCTTTTATTTGCTGTTTACAAATATGTTATATTCTGTACATCTCCTGAGCATGTGTGTAGGATCCTGCAGATATCTTTAGTTTTTATTTAATGCAGTGACAAGATTAGTTTAGACATATAATGTAAAACTCACTGCAGGATTTCTCTGATTTCTATGCACAGTTCAAAAGAATCTACAGATCACTTATGTCATATTTAACTAAATTAAGTTGTAGGTATATACTGGAATTATAAAAGTAACAATTTATTTTGTTAATTCTATTTACTTCTATATAATAAAAAAACATGTATCTTGTACTTTTTAAGTGTTCTGAAATTCCATAGTGTGTTTATATTATTGTCTGACATGTGATAAATGCAAAGCAACTTGTAATCAGCTCTGATACTGAACTGCATACTTTACTTTTACAGCTTATTTACTGTTGACTGTTTTCCTCTTAGTACCTGAGGTGGAATGCCTGAGTCTCCTCTCAGTCCTACGGCAGCCCGTCAAACCCCAGCCAGCAGCCTCCTCAGTCACACAGACAACAGTGCAGGCGAGAGAGTAGCTAATGGGGACTCCTGCAGTGGAGTGAACGGTGAAAACTGGCAGAGTCTCCACCATAAACAGGTATCTTCATCCACCTCCTCCTCTTCCTCGTCCTCCCCCCGTCTTTTACTCTTCTTCCTTCTTCGTCTCTTCCTCCACCTCTTCATAAGCGGGAAATAGAACAGTCTTAGGCAAACAGATGTCAAGAGAAATACTGCACATCAACTCCACATTGGATGTCCTCTGACAGGACACCAAACCCAGAGCCTGCAGCACTGTTGACAGTGGCAGGGATTTCATATGAGATCTGATCCGAGTTGGGAGTTGACACGCAGAACTCTGTTTGTCCTTCATTATTAGTCTGTGAGTCGGAGCCAGGGAGGAATAATTGTCCACAGACCTAGGCCAAACAGATGCAAGACAAAGACAAATAAGCATGGTCCAACATAATTTTATGGTTGTCTGTTACAATTCTATCCTTGCGAATCTTCTAGAGGATCAATGAAACAACCAAGATAATAAAGCCCTGGTCAACACCCTTTCCACTGCCCTTATTCCACTGCCCTCTCTCTTGCATTGTCTAGTTCTTTCATTTTACTTATAAAGAATGCAAAATAAATATGATCTTCTACTAGAATTGCAGCTTTGTGAGTTACAATTTTTAAGCATGTTGCTTTTTTTGGGGTATTTTTCAGTCACCGTAATGACTGTAGTCAGTGACAATATCATAACGCAGTGTGATTCCAGCCTTCAAAAACATAATAACAACCTGTGATATGGAACTTTTTCAACCTGCAAGGTCTAGGAACTATTACAAATGAGGACCACATGCATACAGTTAAGACTGTTCTTTTTTTCACTTAATAAAAGAGAGGGGCTTCCATATGCAGTGTCTCTGTTTTTAATCTTTGCATTCATTTCACATGTCACAAACAGTTAGCAAGTCATTTTTGAAGACTAATAATGAAGCCAGATATCTGTCAGTGTCTTCTTGCATTAAAAAAGGATACAACTACAATTAGGGCTGTAACGAATCATTATATTCCTGATCAAATAGTTATGAATATTTTCTAATGAATCGCTTATTTGTTTGAAATTGTCAGGAAATAGACAGAAAACCGTTCAATTTCCCAGAGCCGAATGTGAAGACAAATACTCCAAAATGAATGCTATTCTTTTTGTAAACATATAAAACACAAACATGTCTTTAACTTTCCTTGATTACTAAATTCTCCTGAATTTTTGCCGATTGGATTCTAGTTCAGATGATGAAAGTAAAAAACAAAAATTACGTGTTTAATATTTCACCAATCAATTGTAGACAGATTGCAGCTTAATAAAATAGTAGATTGCAGTAAACAGAGTATTGTATTTTGAATTTGTTGGTGTTTTTTTTCTTAATGGAAATTGCTGTTGTCAGTGCTTAAATACAAAGGCTGATAATCACCCTGTTATTTGCCACTCAGTCTGAAACAGTGCAGATCAGTTATTATTCTGTGAGTGTTTGCCTTTATTAATACCCATACACTTCTATTAGGAGTCACAACAAGCATGTAATTGTGTTGCTAATTAACTGGACTGTCTATCTCCCATCTCATTTAGGGTCAATGACACAATCTAGCATGATGATGTTCACAAAGGGTTGACAGCACTGTTTTGTAATTGGACTGAAAAGATCCACATTCAATGCTTATTACTGTTTAACACCTGACACTTGCCTTCTGTCTGCTTCTTTATCCTCTCATCTGAACTTTATACTGAACTATATTATCCATGATCACTGTTTGTTGAAGGTTTTCCTGGCAATGATGGCTCCTCAACAGATGCAGCAGCTTCTTTCCCCAAACCAGCTGCAGGCTCTGATCCAACAGAAACAACAAGCCCTCCTATTACAACAGGTAATAAAGGAATGCATTGAAACAGGAGATATATCAGAGACAGTATTATCAGAATCACCAGAAACTGCAATATAACTGTAGCTTTGTCTAAAATAAGGTAAAAAGTTGATTTTTTTTCTGATGATCTGAGCCATGGCAAGCAAAGGAGGGGGTTCTTATGCTGCCTTCACGTGGTATCGGGAAGATGATCCTTTCCACTTGTGAATTCGAAATTACCAGTGTTGTGTTCAAGTGCTTTTATTGTCGCAGCGAAATGAAAAATGGCTGACACAATTTATCGCGACCTCCTATTTACGTAAAACAGTTTTGGACATGTTAATTAATCAGCATATTTTTTTTATTCATCATTCATTCATCTTCTGAACTTTATCCTTCAGAGGGTCGCAGAGACATATATACAGTGACATAGATGAACAACCAATCACCGTCACATTCACACCTATGGCCAGTTTAGTTTAACTAATTAACCTATTAATGCATATCTTTGGACGCAGAGAGAACCCACACACACACACAGGGAGAACAGGCAAACTTCACTTTTTTTTCTCGCAAATTGTGTATACTAATGTGTGAAACTATCAGCTAACAGCAGCAGAACGTTAATAAAAGTAGTGTTTGTCATTGGCTATTAATCCCTCGTTGCTCTTCACCATGTTGAAAAGTTCAAAGATTTTTTTCATCTCGGCAACTCGTGGATCAAAATTTTTTCCCAGTCCTCCAGTTGAAAATATGACATGAAGGGACGTTCAAGTGCAATTTTCTAGTTCGTAGGTGGTATTTGCCACGATCCCCATAGTGCTTGAAGGCAGCATTAGCTAGTGTTAGCTATGTTCTTCAGATTTAGCTAAGCTAACTATATGACATTATGTTGACATGAAAAAGGTTTGAAGCTCTTACATTCTCATGAAGATGTTCAGTGGACATAAAAATACTTCCTTAGGTAGTATAAATATTGAGTATAGTAGCAAAGAAGTGAAACATGTTTTTGATAGCAGCTTTTGACATCTGTTTTCTGTTAAAATTGGCGGTGAAGTAACAGTAGCTCTGCCGACTTTCAGTTCTTGGCAATGTAGCATTAAGTTAATTGGTGCAAGATGTAGGTTAGTGTAAGCTAATTAAATTAGCATTGGCTTGGAATAACCTTGATAGAAAAAATAGCTTAGTCTGAAGTACTATCTTAAATTAAGAACTGGTCTACCAAATTAAAAATATCTCTTAATGATAAATGTACATTAATGTTACATATAATTGTTATGTTAATTACTTGGAATCATAGCTAATATAGCAAGCTATGACACTGTACTAACAAATGTGATATATATA
>JAPQRQ010000023.1:23612783-23626108 GCA_037367365.1 Apogon talboti | reverse complement strand
TGTACTGCTTATCTTAGCCCAGTTTTTACATTTGTACCAATACAGTTTTCACTGTGTTTCACTTTAGTGAACTAGCTAGTTTATAAATTTTGCACATACTTGGAAATAATTACAGGAAAACCTTTGATTGTGTGTGTTTTAGTAGAAACTTTTTTGTTCAAAGGAGCAAATCACTTGCATCACAGGAATTTATAATGTTCTTGATAAAATCTAATATCTAAAACCATTTCATAGATTACTGAAATGTATAAGAACATGAAATATTGAAATGGTGACTTCAGATATTATACACTACAAACTTAATGCTAGACATAAAAACATTTATGAGACACCATTGTCATGTGCATCAGTTGTATATACAGTATAAGGTTAAATCAATGTTAATTAAACTCAACTGAGAATAGAGAATTTCACAATTAGAATGTGGTCATTTTAATGTTTCATGGAAAGTCACTGCTAAGAAATTATAGATCAGCTGTTTTTTGTTGGGTTTTTTTTTTAAATCACAAAACGCAGTCTTATTTTAGGCAGAAAACACTGCTTCTTAATGAGGAGTAGCTGTTGACATATTTTAATCACATAACTGACATTTCTTGTTTTGTTTGTTTGTTGTTTTGTTTTGTTTGCTGTGGTTTTATTATAACCATGTATTATTACTATTCCACATAGAATTATTTATACGTCTTAAAATGTCTGGAGGTGTGACATTAACTGTCAATCTCTGTTTTTCCAGCAACATCTAAAAGAGTTTTACAAGAAGCAGCAACAACAGATCCACCTGCAACTGCTTAAACAGTATCCTGGAAAGAAAATAAAAGAAGTAAGTGTGTTTTTATGTCTGTTCTTATCTCCAATTAATTTGGCTGGTTTTACTCTAAAAAGTATTTGTCTTGTTGGGAATTCTCTCCTGTGTAAAATGAATAAAATAACTCCATCCAGTATGGTGTCTTTCATATAATAAGAAGCAAACCACTGCAGTATCAGCAGAAATGTGACATGTTTGGACTGTAAGTGACATATTTAACAGTATAGGTAGAGAACAGTAAGAGATGCTACAGAAATGTCTAGTGAAAACATCATGCTTTGTCGCTGCTTTCTGGCATTTCCTCACATTTGTGTCTCAATTGTTGTATTTGAAGATGTAGGTGTTGAGTTTTTGGTCTTTAACTGTGAGCTTTGGATGTGAATAAAATTAGGACCTGATAAATGACTTATTTAGGGATGCTTTTGCAGATATACTGTATATTCATTTTATATCATGGGTAGGCCTGGACGCTATTTGACGATATTATCCGATTTCGGTGCATAAAATCTCCAGCTTTTTCTAATAACCTAAACTATATTTAATTTTCATGTGTACCGTATAAACAAGAGTGATTTTGTAAGAGGTTGCTTCACAACAAATGTATTTTGAACATTTTTATTTTGCCAAAAAATACTAGATAGTTTCTGTAGCTGTCTGTCTAGCCATCTATACTTAGTGAAAATATCCAGATTCAAGTTAAAGTGAGAGTGAGCAAGATATCATGGCTATTATCAGGCAGTTTTGTGAAATGTCATGTTTTGTTTCTCTGCCCTCCAGCCTTCTGCGCAGCAGTTTGTGTATCAACAGCTTCTGCAGCTCCAGCAGCATCAACAACTCCTACAGGTGCAGAGACCAGTGCTGTCCTCTCCTACCCTCTCACCAGGTCTCTCTTCTTTTCATTTAATTGAGCTATTTTAATTTATTTAATGATGCCTTTTAATGCTACTTGTATGTTTTTCAGATGTACTATGCTCTTTGTATGTTGATATTATTTATTGCATATTTATGTGTATTTATATCTGTACTGGAAGGCCAAAGATGAATCTCTGTTTTCATGTAATTATAATGGACAATAACATTTTCTAATCTAATCTAATTTATGTATTATATAAAAAGAGCATAAAAATAGACATCATTAGATTTGTAGTTTGTTAAGTTTTCATGTGCTTTATCTGTTAAATGTTTGTGTTGTTATAGATTAATTTGTAATATTTAATGGTGAAAAGATCAAAGAATTGTTGCTCTTCCTGTGTTTGCTCTTCAGGTATGCATTAGAGCTGCAGCTATCAATTAGTTTTGTAATTGATTAATCCATCGATTATTTTCAGTGATTAGATTTGATTGATCAAGTATTTGAAAAAAATTAGGTGATAAAAAATTGTAAAAATGTGATGACAAAATGACAAACAACTTGTCCCTTATTCCAGAAGCAGCAGAAACAACAGCGACAAAAAATATAAAGTAAATGAATTTATAAAACAAATATTAAAATAGAAATAACAACAACAATAACAACAACAACAACAGTAAAAGCATATATAAAAAATATCTACATTTATCTAAAACACCAAACAAGTCAAATGGCATCTACAACAGTATGTGCCCTGCAGTCTTCAATACATTTGTATCCAACTTACTAACAACTTAAGATGGAACTAACATACAATTAAAAAAATAAACCCAAATGTATTTTAAATGTTTGTGTGAAAGCTTAGAAGTTTAAAGGAGTAAGTCATGGTTCCAATGAAGAAAAGTGAACATATTGACATTTTCAGCCTTTTTGTCCTCGTCTCTTCTGAGCTATGCTCCATGTTGTTTGTGTTGATCCTGGCGTCATGTGCATCACAGTAAGCGTCATTGTGAAACACAACAGCAGAGCCAATGTTTCGCGACAGCGAAATTAAGGAAATGAAGCTTAGATTCAGGAAAATTAAATTATTTTAATCGATGAATTGTTTCAGCTCTAGTGTACAGGGAATAAATGAAAGTGCCAGTGTAAACAACGCTGCAGCTTTCACTCTTCAGTAAATAACTGAAATCTAGAAAACTGTGCCACACATGTTCCCTAAATAGTCCTAAAAAGTAATAAAACTAAATGCATCAGGTTTACATTAATTATCATTTAACCCATAAAGACCCAAACATCCACTGCTGACTAAAAGCATCTACTGATCTAAAATGTTTAATACCTGATAATCCACTAATCTTATCAATACATGTCATCTTTTCATGGTCATCACATATGACCCATTTGGACGTTCAGAGGTTCCATAGTGAACGTCTTCTGAAACACTGATTCAGCAGTTAAACCCATGTAGTTTGACAAATGACAGTGGTTGGAAACACAACATTTTACGTTTAGTTAATGAAATATTTTGTTGAAAACATCCGTTTGAGTTTTTATGAACATCTACATGATCATTGAATTACATACAGAAAAATACATAATTTACAATGAAAAAATAATATAATGCAGAAGACAATATTACAATAAATGGTGATAAATCACTTGGGAAAGACAAAAAAATAATCATTTGGATGTTGTGACAAAAATAGTTGTGGGTCTTTAAGGGTTAAACAGTACATTTATCCATCTGTACTTACTGCATACTCTCTTATTTCATTTTTAGCTGGTTTTAGCTCTGCAGAGATTCAGCAGATATGGAAAGAGCTCATAAGTGGAGTAACTGAAGACAAATATACACTAAAGGGAGGTAGAGACTCTGCTGCGGTCAACATAGTGCCACCTAAAGTCACAGGGAAACAGAGCAGTGACCAACAGTCTCCGTCTCCTGGCAGAGCAGAAAGGTACGGTCTGTCAGTTCAAGTCGTAAACACATTCTGAGAACTCAGATTATGCCGTTGTGCACATCAAAGAGGTGTCATCTGTAAACTTTTGTTTTTAATCTCAGATGGGTAGGTTTTTGTTTTCGCACAGACACTTCATTTTAATTCCCCTTGGGACGGATATGTTTTGTTTTGTTTTGTTTTGTTTGCTTTGTGCTTCACCACCTGAAGTGAAAAAGAAAAAGAAAAGCAAAAGTTTACGTGACTACATGTCCCAAAATCAAAAGTAAACAGTTTTCCATTTGTTTTTCAGAACTCCCCTCCACCTCTCGGTGTCATTTCCTGCTGCCTAAAAAAGAAAACTCTCTTATATCTAGTTTATTGCTGTTTTGCTCCTGTTTTGTCTGTGATGCTGTTGGTTTTTAATGATGACAGAACATTTCCTCTTCTCCACCTCCTTGTCTAGTGTTGTTAAAGTTGATCGCGACACCACACACCTCCTCTACAGTCATGGTTTGTGTAACTGGCCTGGATGTGACTCAGTGTGTGAAAACTTCAGCCAGTTTATCAAGTAAGTTCAGTCTCAATCCTCAACCGTTTATATTTTACTATTTAATCTCATTTTGATTCTGTTGTACATATATTATATTATATTATATTATTTATATTATATTATATATGTTAAGAATTCCCACTCTCATTAAATGGAAATATTATCATCATAAAAATGTTCCTGTCAGTTGTTTTCAATAATTATCACAATGTATTCCAAATCAGTATTTTTTAAGATTAAAAGCTGATTTTTCTTTATTTTTTTCTTTATGATTAGGTAGAACATTTAAAATGATTATTATGATTAAAAAAATTGAGTAAAATAAAGTAAAAGCAAACTCTGAAGCAATTTGTAAGTGCAGATGACAATGAACAATAAAGATGAAACAAAATGTGTAACGCAATGATATTCACCACAATATAAAGTTCTAAAAACCCAGCCCTTTACTAGCCGTGAAACACCTGAATTCAACATGTCTCACTGCTTTTGTCCAGATAGTGTGTATTATTGTTGAGGCAGTTTTCCACTAAACTAAAATAATTATGTGTTATCTTGAAAAGTAGCATCACAGAGTCAGTGTCAAAGAAAGAGAAAGAAGGATCTCATTCATCAACATTTTTGGAGTTACGTTTGTTAAAGATTAACTAAATGAAACTTGTTGGCAACATTTTTTTTTTTTTGCAACTGTGGCAACATCAGAAAAAATGAAGTAAAAAGTATGATTCAGTGGATGATTCACTTCCTTTTTATTGGGTGCACCTTCAGCTGTAGAGGCTCTTAGTGTACAGAACTCCCTCAATGATGAGTAGTTCAGGAGTTAAGTATTTCTGTATGTGCTCTTCAGACACATAGACACTGAACACACTCTGGATGACAGAAGTACAGCCCAGTGCAGAGTCCAGAAGCAGGTGGTGCAGCAACTGGAGCTCCAGGTGGGCCGTTGTCCTGTAAAGACATTAGAAAAGTTAGCACAGTTACTTAAAGAGGAGATGATATTAATGCAGCTGTCAGCCAACACTGTCTCCTTGTTTGGTACGGCAGGAAATTACACTTTGCAAAAATATTTCTGGTTCACCGCTTTCAATCTGTACGAGCGTCTCACTCCCTTCATCTGCTTTAACAGCTCTGCAAAGAACGGGAGCGTCTGCGAGCGATGATGGCTCACCTGCATTTGCCATCTTTAGAAGCTCAGACTCTGCCTTCACACCGGAATCTACAGTCGCCGCAGTCTGATACAGCTGCTGACCCACGCAGCCTACAGGTAGATTGTGTTCAGTAATAGTTGTGTGGACGACAGAGACAAAGCAAATGAGCCATGAACTGAACCGCATTTGAGCTACATAAGCAAAACTCCTCACAATATGAAGAATACAAATATCACCTGTGTGACTGCAGCAGTGTTGGTGTGTGCTGATGATGATACTGCCAGGGCTGTAATTGGAGTTTAGCACTATGACCTGTCAGACATTTACAGCCGGATGAGTTGCAAAAATAAGGAGGCATTCTGTGAAAAAACAAAATACATAGTTACGGTTGGCACACCAACAGAAGATGACGGTCAGAAACATTTGAACCTGCTCAGAGAAATATGTCAGATTGGATCAAAAGAGTTTTTCTTGAAAAGTTTTACCATTGTGCACCTTTTTTCCTTTTTGCAGGGTTCTTAAAAAGTCTTTAATTTACAAATCTGCATTTATTACCATGAAGAAGTCCTTAAAATGTAGTAAATTTGATATGGTAGGTCTTAAGTTTTGTTGCCATAAACTGACATAAATGTGTTTAAATGTGTCTGTTAAATATCCAAGCTGCAAAGAAAGTTACGTTAGTCTATTCGGTTCCACCCGTTCCAACCTGACAGTTTATATTGAAATTAGGAACCATTTATTGCTAACTTTGCAGCCCCCAGTGAGAAGTGACCCGGAACGGACGGAATCAAGGCGTTGCAGTAAATGGATACATTTTCTGAAATTCTAGGAGCCACAAATTTTTTGCCAGTATGGCCGTGAAATAGGCATTAAATTGTGTTCTAAGTCTTAAAAAGGTCTTAAAAAGTCTTATATTTAACTTGCAGAACCCTGTCTGTGGAGACCAGCAGGTGCATATGTAGTTCTTTTCTTTGGAACACAGCTGTTGGTACCAGATGGCTGCCATTGTTTTTCCAGACTGCAGATATGCTCTGATAACACAGAGACTAATCACTTGTTAATCTTGCAAATATTGCACCATAATCACAACACTCACCAAACAATTTCACCCTCTAATTAACAATAATTGGCTTCCTACTTCTTGCGATATTAGTGGAATCAACTCTGAGGAGCCGCGTCAAATCATTCTGTTCCGCTCTGTTAAAGATCTCCTTCTGTGATTTGTTTCTCTGTCAGTCTTCTCACTCCACAAATTCCTTTGTTAACCTTAGTCATCTCCCGGTGTCGACCTTAGCTCAGCTCCGTCGCCAGCACCCCCAACTTTACTTCAGCCAGTCCGTCAGATTCACCCCAGACGTCCCCCCAGCCTCTGGGGTCTGGCGGCGCTGCGTCGCAGTGCTGCGAGGAAGAACCAGCCACTCATCCGTCATGTGCTGGGGCTGTGAGACGCCGTCACCAACACCTGGTCTACCCTTTGTCCTCAGGTAAGAGCACGGCTGTCACAACTCTTATTTAATTATTCTACACAAGGACTTTCAGCCGCCTGAATGCTCACAGTTGTATTTTAATTTCAGAAAATGAATATGAACTTTACAAGAACACCGACATCAGACCACCTTTCACCTATGCAACACTGATAAGACAGGTATACTACTGGAAAAATACAGCACTGTTTAATAACTCAACTGTAAATACTACCTCCTCAAATGTAACACAAACCTGGTCAAACCTAATATTGGCCAGGTTTATTGGCCTCCTTTATCATATCATTATCAATCATAATAGTATTGAAAAAAAACAAGAAACATGGAAAAAAACAAGAGCAACATCATGTTTGACAACACCTTTGACTGTTTGTTGTGGGCATGACCATAAACTATCACACAGACATCAGTATCAATACTGATGCCTCTGTGATATTCAAAGGATCTATAACATATTTGTTCAAATAATATATAAGTAATACTCTTTATCACATTTTTTGCAGACCTTTGTTGATTAATTATTAAATGTGCAATATTTTATAGGGAAAGTCACTGATAGAGTGAAAATAGGCCTGTTCATAAGTTGCAGTCCTATATTTATATGTATAAACTGTATTTATGTAAGTCAGGCAATTACTGGATTTTATTCTAAATAAATCACAAGGTTTATTTGTAGTCTTAAAAATAATTAGAAACATGACTGCCACAGACATCAGTAGGTTTTCCACTTTTGAAATGAAACCTGCGAGGGATGTAATTTGATATTATACGATGCTAGTGTCTGTTTTCTTTCTGTCTAAAGGCTATTATGGAAGCATCAGACATGCAACTAACACTCAACGAGATCTACAACTGGTTCACACGGACGTTCGCTTATTTCAGGCGTAACGCTGCCACTTGGAAGGTATCATCGCCCCCCGCAGATAATTATCTCTGTCATCCCTGTGTACGTCCTGTTTGATTTATGCAGCGTCTAGTCAGTAATATTCCCCTCACTCTGATTTTCTCTGGATCAAGAACGCCGTCCGCCACAACCTGAGCCTGCACAAGTGCTTTGTGCGCGTGGAGAACGTGAAAGGCGCCGTGTGGACGGTGGACGAGGTGGAATACCAGAGGAGGAGATCACAGAAGATCACAGGGTACAGTAGATGGAAACACCTGGTGTTCATCACAGCGGTTGGACCGGGGAGTCAAGATCTAAGGACACTTGAGACTGAAGGCTGATACTATTTCCTTCACAAAAAGTGCTCAAAAAAAATATTAAAGCAGAAAAACACATTATCTGTCTCGATATACAGGTCCTGGATTCAACACCATAGCAGAATCTATGCAATTTAACTTGTATACACACAGAAACATAATGGTTTTACATTGTGTATTCAAATTGAATGTACCTTTCATCAAATTAATACTTTTCTTGAATTTATCATGAAATTTCAAGAAATTTTAGATTTTTAATTTAATGAACTAAATTAGGTTCACCGGCAATAAAAGACTGTATTTTAAGTATTGCAGTTATAATGAACTGATACATAAGGCAAACAAATACAACCGTATCTACACTAGTGTCTTGTAAGGCTGGGTGACACGGCCCAAAAAAATTCAAGAATCATAATAATTTTCATCAGAATCATAAGAAATGTCACTAGAATCATAAAAAAATATCAAAATCATTATTTCTGTCCAAAAAAGGAAAGAAACAATTAAAGGCTGATTTTTGGGACTGAGTGAAAGTTAAAGGAAGACGATGATTAAGATGATTATGTGATTTTGTACTTTAATTTTGTTTATTTTCTCGTTCATTTCATTTTCCTTAATAGAAAATGAGAGCAATCTGAATTGTTATTCACCAAGAAGTTTTAAAGTCTTTACAGTCAGAACATGACAAACAATAAAGGAACATCCATACATCTATTACCATGGTGACATATCCAGAATATACAAAAGGTAAAAGTAAAACGGCAAAGAGAAGCGTTTTGTCTTATTTAACATTGTGAATAATTAAAACCTAAAGACCAAAAAAATACTAAAATTGAGATAATTATAGCTGCTGAAGTTTAAGAAAAAATATCATAATAAAGAATTATATTTGCATTCTAATTTCGGTTGTGCTGTACGGTGGAGGTCAGAACAGGCTCCTGATGCATTAAACATACTGTTCACAAACGGTTCTCAGTTGTAAAACATCAGTAAATGATTGATCCGTATGAATGCAGTGAGTATGATCAGCCTCGTCTCATAGTGCTGTTTCATAGAACGTACAGAAGGTAGTGAACAGCTGAATTACACATGGATGGGGGTCTTTGTATAATTCTATACCATGTTTGTTCTGCAGCAGCCCATCGCTGATGAAAACCGTGTCGTCCAACCTCACTTTTGGGACCACGCTTAACACCAGCCTACAGGTGAGAGAGCGTCTGCACCTTTTAGAGAGCTGACAACACAAATCTGACCTGGTTGAGTTGACGGCGTCATTTTTCTGTTGTCTGTAGACGGCGCTGGCTGAGGCGTCACTGCCAGGACTCAAAGGATGTTTAGTCAGAAGCTCCAGTCAGACGCAGGAGGACAGACCAGCAGACGGTCCAGAGCCCACGCCTCAAGTCCACCAGTGAGATTCAAGGATATGAGTTCAGAGGACAGGTCAACCAGCTGATGTCAAAAATAACAGAAAGGTCTTTGTTTTTCACTCCTTTCAGGTTCCACCTCCTTAAAAACAAAGCCCTGAATCTGAATGAACAAGACCCACTGATGTCAACAGGAAAACCACAGCAAAAGGCGACTGAGAACCACGAGGGACTGTTCGATCTTGAATGACATTTGTGTAGAAGAGTTGAATAAATGTTGAATATTCAGGCATGTAGAGCACCACTTACATTTATCATTAAGTTCATCTCAGTTTTCTGTGTTGAAATCTACACCGAAAAAAGAACGATGATCAAACGCACAGTAAAGTTCAATTCAGATGTTTAATTCATAACCACACAGGTGTCAAACATGAAAATCAACAAAGGGTTAAATCCGACCCGTGGAATGAATTTGTGAAATCTGAAGATATTAACAATCAGTGGTGTCAAAATCATTTTATTTCAGGTTCCACAAACAGACCGATTGGATCTGTAGTGGGTCGGACCAGTAAAATACTATCATAATAACCTAGAAATAATGACAACTCTAAATATTGTCTTTTAGTGTAAAAAAAATAAAGTTACATAAAAATATTTACATTGACAAACCATCCTTTCACAATAAATGTGAATAACCTGAACAAATAGAACAGAAGTAAGTGCAGTTTTAACAGTATTCCGTCTGTTATTAAATGTTTTGTGTATGTGATCTGTATGTTGTAATACTGATAAAATTGCACTTATTTTTCTTAAGAAATTTCAGGCTGTTTTTCTTCACATTTTTAGGGAAGCTTTGTAGATGTGAATGTTTTCATAATGTTATTTTCCTTTTTCCTCTGTTATTATTGGGCTGAATGTGGAACTGAACTAAACTGATTCTGACAGCAGGTTCATGTGTTTATGAGAAAATAACGGCTTTGTTTTGTGTCAGTTTGCGAAATGTCACTTCAGCCTTAAATCTATAAACCATGGGGTGGAATATGACGTCACCGCTGCTTTTTCTATCGGCCTTTCAAGTTTTTAATACATTTTTTTTTACATAAAACATATCACATAGATGATTAAATGATCAACAATTATGACGCTTGTGCATGAAATTTCATATTTAATATGTTAATACCTTTTTAGACCTTGATAAGAATTTTACTTCGACCTGTTAAGACAGTTTTTAGGGACACCGTGCATAGATCAAATCAGTCTTTTAAATAAACGTATGTATGTTCCAAGGCCAAAGCAAGTCATTTATTGCTCCTATGAAATAATATCATGTCTATAATAAATGTTTTGTCTGTTTATTGTGCCATGCAGCTCAACAGAAGTGTAAAGGTGTACAGCCATGTGATGTTTTTTGGTGACCTCTGTCTAAATACTGGAGAACATTTTGTGATGTGGGTCCTCTGTTGTATTTGTACATAGAAATGTCTTATAATATGAGTTTTATTCACAATTCCAAAACTCCCATGTCTTGTTTTCTATGTTTTGCTCCTGTTTCTGTGTAACTTACGTCACACAGTGTTGTTTTTTAAGTAAAGGCTTCCACTTTTATAATAAAGTTTTCAGTGTTAGAGGCTACATTCATAATAGATGATGACAGTGGCGCACTGCTTTTAAACAATGAGGTGTGTCTGTGATTTAAGTGTGTTATTACACTGTAATAAATACATGTGAAGCTGCTCAGTGGTTGTCCTTCAAATCCTTTAAGACTCGCAAAAGGGATAAAAATACATTAATAAAACCCATGCATGAAAACATTCATCTGCTTGGGTAAAAACAGTTATGGTATTGGTTATTATGTTAATGTTAGATACATATACAGTACATTTACTGGCCACTTTATTAAGGACACCTTGCTTGTACTGGGTGTACTTAATAAAGTGGCCGGTGGTGGTATATTTTAGAGGAACCATCTGCATCAAGGTTCAATGTGTGCGTTCAGAGATGACCTTCTGTATACATAG
Organism: Apogon talboti; assembly: GCA_037367365.1. Classification (NCBI taxonomy): domain Eukaryota; kingdom Metazoa; phylum Chordata; class Actinopteri; order Kurtiformes; family Apogonidae; genus Apogon; species Apogon talboti. The sequence goes on along the minus strand of JAPQRQ010000023.1, from coordinate 23,614,752 downwards.
AAGTTCATCTGTATTAACTTTTGGTCATATATTTTAATCATATCAATACATTTTATTAATTCAGGTAAAATGCAGTTTTCCATCTTTTCAGCAGCAGATATGACCATTTACTCATTTGGATGTTCAGATGCCCTGTAGTGAACATGGAAACACTGTCATCTTCTGCAGCATTGACTCACCAGTAAAACCCATGGAGTGACAAAAATGACAAAGGTTGTACACGTTTTTACATTCAGTCAATGATGTATCTTCCTGAAAATGTCAGCGTCTCTTCAGTTTTCTGTTTTGATATAATAACCTTGAATTTTTATGAACAAGTACATGATCAGTAAATTAAGTATCGGAAAATACCTGATTTTCAGTGAAAAATGCAAAATGTTGGGGATGATATTCTAAATGGCTAAATGGTTGGTAATTGTGGTAAAAAATTAGTTTTGGAAGTCGCCACAAAAATAGTCTTAGGTGTTTAGATTAGATTAGATTAGATTAGATTAGATTAGATTAGATTAGATTAGATTAGATTAGATTGGATGAAACCTGGTCAAGGCAGCAACAGAATAAAGTGCAAGCAAAAATATGCATGCATAAATCCAAATAATAGCAATAATCATCATCATAATAACAATAGTAAGTAATACAACTCTATAGGCTATATATTTATATTACAAGTAGAATTGCAATATTTCAGACAACAGGGTTTAAAGTGGCAAATTTACAGAAACGTGCATTGTGCTGTAACTAAAATGTTAAGTGAATAAATAAATTACACCGAAACCCGTAAAATAATAAACAATAATCATGAATAGTCCCAGCATCCACTGACAGTCACCATTCGTGAAGCTGTTTGTGTAGAGCATCATCACCAAATGCAGAACAAAGGCCTCAGATTTTCCTGCTCCATGTTTTGACTAATGTCAGTAATTGTCTCAGCTGATAAGGAGTTAGCTTTAGGTTTGCTGTTGCCTCTCAGGGCGTTCTTTGATTTGCTGTCAGCCCATTAGATGACGCTTTCTTGTGATTGCCTCTGCACGCAGCGTGTTTACTGACTGAGAGTTAGCATGGTGCTAGACAACTTGAACAGCTTCACTTATGTGTTGCTTTGATGTGCCATATAGTCAGTCAGGCGGGCGAGTCAACATGTTTTTCAACGCAGCACTTTTGACAGCACTTAGTCAACAGCCCCTCCAAAAGGGCTGGTCTCTGCTCAGCGTTCTCATCAGGGTGTAATGATGATGCTGTCGCCCGTGTGTCCATTCTGTTTATGAAGTCTGCATCTGTGGGAAACAAAAAAAAAATTCACACGTTAAGACATTCATCTCACTTTGAGTGTCATTAAGTATCTAGACTTGGTTTGTTCAGAAAGTAACTCTTATGTCGCACTATTATATAGCAAAGTACTTCACATGGTAAGGAATAAATGTAATTTTTTTTTTTATAAAGAACAAGAAATGTGTAAATAAGAATGAATAAAGTAGCAATAATCAACCAAAGTCCTGCCAGATTAAATTAACAATAACATCTATAGTAGATGAGATATAATCATAGAATACAGTTATATATTTAAACTATTACAACAGTGTAACTCTGTCCTGGATGTGCCCTATCTGTACTGTCTGACATTCTGCGACTCCACTTTTGTAAATATGTATATAGTCTGTATAGTTTTTATTATTATTATTATTTTATATTGTTTTTAAACTATCTTGTTTTTTGCACTATCTGTGTGCACACTTTTTTCTTGCACTTTATTCTGTTGCTGCCTTGACCGTTGAATTTCCCCACTGTTGGATCAATAAAGTTTAATCTAATCGAATAAAAATACAATAATTGTTCAATAATTACACAAAAATATATATTTGCACACTATTATAATGTATATTTCTTTAATTATATTGATATACATTATAGTACATATTGCACAAATTGTTGTTTTGTGTCTGAAGTGTTTCTATACACACACACACACACA
>JAPQRQ010000023.1:23540495-23575792 GCA_037367365.1 Apogon talboti | reverse complement strand
TGCTAACTTTACAAGTTTATTCAATCTACAATTGTGCTGTACTCCTGTGGAGATAGACAATCTACCATTTTTAAGTTTTACTATTATAGGACTCTAGGGCTTGCCTGCTTTAAGTGTCTGCTTTACCAATAGAATAGATGTATGTTTGTCTTTATTGCCCAGTCTAGTTCTTTTAGATGGTTAGTTGACCACTGTAAGCCACACATCAGAACCACGAAGATTTTAAGATGAAGCCATACAGATGTATCAGATCTATCAAAAAAACACCAATTATGCTTGAATACTTGATGTATGTTGAGTCAATAGTAAGAAAAGTAACTGTAAGCAACTGTTTGATCACATTTGCAATTTATGTCAGAGATGATGGACTGAAATAAGGATGGCTGATACAAGAGTTGTTCAATAAACAAGGTTTTTATTAAGCAATTATTGAAACGAAAAATTTGTATGTACAATAAAAAATAAAAAAGAAAGCATTAGAAATAATGGCCCATAATACAGGTGAAGGTGAGCAGGTTTAAATAATGTGGAAAAAGAAAGTGTGTGTGTGAGGTATAATAATGAATAAGAATAATAGGAATGAACAAGAATAATAACCGCTCTGTGTGTATGTGTGTGTGTGTGTGTGTACCTGTGAACAAGAAAATCAAGAGTAACCTGTGAACAAGAAAATCAAGAGCAACAAAACAGAATTCCATTTACTGTACCACCTGGTAGGATACATTAAGAGGAGGTCGTCACGGAACGGCTGTGATAAAAGTGTCAGAATGAGAAGGGAAAGATGACCACATGCTGCACCAAAGGTCATAACCAGAACAAACGTTAGACAAGTGTGCACAAAGAACAAATAACAAAGGGGAGACAGGGAGGATTATCAACAAATAGAAGAATAAATATTACTTAAAAAACACAAAACAGAATTAGACATTAAAAGTTAAAGTGAGGAAAGAACAAGTGTGAACAAGAATGTGTGAAGTGTGTGAACAAGAGGAGAAAAGTAGAGACAAGGAGGACTAAAAAAATGGTTAACCATGTGTGGAGCAGAAGGGAGGTTAGTCCTGGTATGCATGTCTATAGTGAAGCGAGCATCATCATAAAGGACAAATGTGGATCAAAGGTAGAGCTGCACAAGGACAAAGCACAGCAAAGGACCTCACTCACACCAGTGAGTTCATGTTGGCACTTGGCAGGAATCTGAAAATAACAGACATAATGAAAAAATGACATAAATGAATAAATGACAGAGTGAGCCATCCAGCTTCATCACTACAGCTACTGCCAAGCTCTGTTCTCCTCCGGCCATATTAGAACAGGCTTTTTTTGCTCTGAGTAACATACAAAACAATACAAATAAATAAACAACTTGCCATAGATAAATAGAATGAGAAAAAAAACAAAGCACTGCTCCTTTAAATGAGCTTCTCTTGAATTTAAGAATGAAAAGTGTGATTTAAAATACATATTTCAACAAATACAATTTACAAAAATACATCTTGTAAATAAATTTCATTTGGTTACAAGAAAACCCAGTTTTATAATTCTTTTCCATATAAAATACTGGGAATTCACATTAAAACGTGAAATTGATGCCATAAAATCATCACTTTTAACACTTAGCTAGCTGCTTAGTAGCTGAACTCATTTCACAATATACAAAACAAATATTACATTAACATTTCTCAATACATTCATCTCAACACAAATTATCTCCATACCTGTGGTACAAGCAGAAAACAGTGGTAAGCTGTGTGAACACTATGCCTGCCAAGCTCTGCACTCCTGATAACACACAATGAATGACGTTAACCAACGGCACAGACGACAGCACAGCGGCTAACTCAGCATGCTACCATTAGCATGGATTCTAAACTCATTAAAAACTCAACATTAGAGCAAACTCAAAACTCAACAGAATTCTTATAGGATGAGTCAGATATTACAAATGACAAGTTACAGAACTTTCGCCTCCTTTAACTCATGAATAGTAACTTTAATGAACCTTTATTGACAGAGCTCAGCTCTACAGCAACTCACCTCCGGATATATTAGAAAAGGCTTAGACACTAATTAGCACATTACCTTAGCTGACAAACTTAACCAAACACCACCAGGTTAAGCAAAACAACTAAAATAAAACCCGCAGATAACCAAATTTGTACTAACATTACCTTGCCTTACAAAGTCCATAATTTGCAGTTATAGTGGTTAAATCTCAACAGCCGGCAAAGTCAAGCTAGCTAACTATAGGATTACAGCTGAAAATTGAACTTAACAGTTGCATAAGATATAAATTTATACAAATGCTAACATATACCAAAGAAAACAGAATTTACAAAATAAATTCCACTAATACAGGAAATACACTTGATAATTTAAAAGATGATATCTTATTTACTTACCGCTGGAGTTGCTAGATCAGCAGCAATAGGAGTTAATGTACATACTCAATTATTGGAACTATAGATGCCATCATAACCTGGAAGTAGGTCCATATTTTGTCCACCATTTTTTTTTTTTTACAATGGGAGTCTATGGAAATGTCGCGACTCTCTTTAAATGGCTCTGGTTCCCCCGGGAAACGTGCGCAGTTTCAAAAGCCTTAAAGATGATTGTGGACACAGAGTCCGACAATTCAATGTATGTTAAACCTTCAGAAGAACTTTTTAGAGAAAGCGACGGAGAAATAGGTGAAGGAGATGGACACGCGGAAACAGAGCGACACGGGTCAGACATGGAGGTAAGGTAGACGGCGGGAGGGTGCGGAGATGGAGAAACACGGAGACAATCACAGACGGGAGGAAAATATAAGAGACATTTATGATGGACATACAAGGAGAAGACAGACAACCAGATCTGGGAAAAGACATAGGACACCTCATCTTCATGTTTTAGGCAGTGTGTGTTCAGATTATGACACTGGACACGGAGCAGATTCAACTCATAGATGTGGTTCTCAGAACCCTAATGCCAGCGGTGATAGAGGTAAGACACTGGTTTATTTGGCTTTTGTATGAAATAAATAAATACATATACTGTATTCATAAATAGATAAATAACTAGATGTTTATATAATTAATTACTGATCTGTTAAACACCACAAGAGGACGTGGTCCAACAAGAAGACGTGGTCCAAAAGGAGGGCGTGGTACAGCCAAGCAAAGGCCAGACATATACAGTATTTAGTGCATTTGTTTCTGTATTGTTTTTGTTGAAAATTAGGAATATGGAAGTGTTTATATAAAAAAAAGGCTTAAGTAATTTGTGGATGACTCATAATTGATGTATGTAAATGTGTAAAGTTTGTAAGGAATCTGGTGCTTTAGGGGAGGTTTTGTGTAAGGTCTGGTGTGTAGTCTTTGGTTTCTCCTAACATTTTGTGGAATGTTGGGATATCAAAGAACTTTATTAGGGACCGAGCCTAAAGGGCGAGTCCGTCTCACTCACAGAGTGAGACGACTTGCCATAGGGCAAGTCCCTATTGTACTTCGTTTGTATTTATATTATTCCATGCCATTTTAAACTGCAATTTGACCCCCTAAACATGCTCAAAAACTCACCAAATTTGGCATGCATGTCACATCTGGCGAAAAATTTGATAAAATATAAACATTAACCCCATAGATGCCAAGATTTGCTCTCTAGCGCCACCTACATACACAAAAACACCCCTAGTGGCCAGTAGGAATGTCAGAGAGACATCAAACCGCCAAAATGTTGGTCTCATCCAGCCCTACAAATCATACACTGACACCCATGACCTAACTCCAAAAGGAAGTTGACAATTTGTCTTTCAATGTAAAACTTAAAAACATCTAGTCTGAGGGCATTTGTTGTACTGGCTTCTAAATGGCACCAAAAGATAGAGTAAACCCTTGTCAAAAAAGTGACCTCACAACTTTGTAATAAGTGCCTTAGTTTTTTTTTATAAGCCCTGAAAGTTTCGAAGTCTGAAGCTTATTTTTCACTTGACACCCCCGCCCCCCCCCACACACATATTATATATTGGTACGTTCACAAGACTCACCATAAGTCTCCTGTGCAAAAATTTTTCAGATACGATGTACAGTTATGTAAAAATCGCAGTTTGTTTGAGAGGTGGTGTGTCACTGAATGTAACACAGACACACGTCTCCTTTATAACACAGCAAAAAGTAGCTATGTGACAAAATGGCACCAATAGTGTAGTGGTTAGAGTGTTAGACTATCACTTGGTAATGCAGGGTTTGATTCCTAGGTTGAGTGGTCTTTTTTTTTTCCTGCAAATTTTCAAATGGGGGTTTTGGTGCATTACATTGTGAATAAAACTGATTCTCACAGACAGACACACACAGACATAAATACACACAGGGTAGGGGTTTTCAAAATAAAAGCATTATTAAAAATGCTAAATAATGGGTATTAATCACTTTTCTTAATTTTTATGACCAAAATGCTCAACTGTTTGCACATTTTTTATACAATAAGAATGATTCTTTCTCAGTCACACACACACACACACACACACACACACACACACACACACACACACACACACACACACACACACAGTAGGGTTTTTCTAAGTAAAAGCCTCATTAAAAGGTGATGGTGGTTTCAGCGGAGGGGGGGCTGCTGTTCTGGAGGGACACAAAAGGGTTGGGGCTGGAGCCAGGAGGTGTGAGTGGAGCTGAGGTGTCGACGGCGGAACAGGGCAAGGGCGCGAGATCCTGCCCAATATCGTTATTGTTTTTATTATTTTATTTTGTGATTTTGAATACAGTGTTACTGTTTGTAAATAAGAAAGAGTGAAAAATGTAAGTAGGAAATCAGTTTTATCTTGAAAATCAATCTTTGAAAAAAAAATGCTATATTCTCAGTTTTTTCCTCCAAATGTTTTTTCCTAAAAATTAGCAGTATTCAACTGTTAATACCTCACGAATGAATGAAGATAGAATAAAATAGGTTTTTGGGTTTACAAGTTGAAGTTCTGTTCTTTTTTTATGTATTCAGTGTTCACATATTTTTAAAAGTTGAAGTTCTGTTCTTTTTTTATGTATTCAGTGTTCACATATTTTTAACAACATTTTCAGTGGGCTGTCAAAGATTAGTGGAAATGACCTTTTTGTCATATCCACTAATCTTTGGGGTCACTGTTAAAGGTCATTGTTAAATGTGGCCATAGAATATTGTTGGGCAATGTTTTGCAGATGGCCATAACATATTTGTCTGCATGTTTTGCAGAAGATGTATGAAGCACTTTAGAAATAAACAAGAGTAAACGCTGTATCTACTGTAAATGTCCTGGTAAGCAAGTGGAGTTTTACAGCATTTTTTGTAAAAAAAAAAAAAACACCAAACAAAAAAAAAAAACATTAAAAAAAAGAAAGAGATTTTTTTTTTGCCCATATTGCCCACCCCTACCCACAACTGAACATCAGTGACCATAATACATACAGATGGATTGAGAATTAGGAGGATCATTACTGATTATGGATTAACATAAATAGATTAAATTTAATATGTAGGGTGTATATTAGTTTGAGGATATGTGAGAAATTGTAAAGAGTATTTCATGATTGTTATCACAGACATTTCCAATTGTTTCCAAATGCTTCCTTCCATGTCTCCCTGACGATATTCCTAGGGTCAAAGCTTCACAGGTATTGCAACAACTGAGGGTAGGACTTAAGAAAGGGTCAAATGACGCCCAGTATTGAAAGTGTAAAAACTGGTGCAGACTGAACACAAAGTGAAATTTCACATCAGTGTGATTATACAAATTTGAATGAATTTGAAGTGATTAATGAAGAGGTTCACTTTGCACTCAGTCAAAACACATCTTATGGGTTAGTGACAGAGATAAAATTGATTGAAAAAATGGGCATACTGCATGTATACCTTCCTTCATCGTCCGACACTTCACTTAAAGAAGTATCGTCAAACACAGAGAGAGGATCTCCATTAATGTGGGTGTTGGTCTGAGGGGCTCTGCTGCGCTGGGCCCCTCTGACCAGCTCCAGCTGTATGGTCTCCTCTACAGCTTGCACATCCTGTTTGTTCTTAATGTAGGTCTGCTGGAGGGGGAGCTGCAATTGCACTGGTGCTCCATTGGTGCTATGGAGAACAGTAAACTTGACAATCACTGATTTGTTACATGTAAACTTTGGGGACGTACTGCTTAAAAAAAAAAAAACCTTAAAAAAGAAAAAAATGAACATTCGGCCACACTTTTCTGTCTTTTAAATGCATTGTACATATTTAGTACAAGAGTATTTATTTAAGACTATTATAAATGAAAGCAAACATTCAGATGTGCTAATAACTAATTCCATAAATACAACATACAGAAGCAAAATAGTGCATACCTTTTTATGTCCGCAGGCTGCTGCTCCAGCAGAGCTGTTTGACTTGACATCTCTTTTCTGCATCCTAACATGGTCTCAAGTTTCTCAGCACCCACATCCTCTGATGCAATTCCGCCAGTGTCCCAGGAAGCACTTGATTTTTGCTCCTTCAGTGCAGTCTTTGCTGAGCCTTTGCCAATCTGAAAAGACAAAGGTAAATGTTTCATAACTGGACTCAAGAAGTTATTCCAAACTGAAACAGGTTGGAGCCAGCCTCTTAAAATGCATTTTGGAGCAGGCACCTGTATACTTTGTCATACATAATTTAGTGCCACCCCTCCTTTTGGAGACCTAACACCTTAGCGTGGCTACTCTATTTGACATGGTATTTTTAGTTAATTACAAAGAAGCATAATTGAACATTCTATCCATTTTGGAAAGTTTGATGTTAATAGTAAACATCCTGAGGTTAAATCTGCAGTGTTGTAGTATTGAATAGAGATCTCTAAAGAAGAGTATACACATTTCCTTATTACACTATTAAATTAAATGTTAATTGTAGGTTACCCGACTTGAGTTGGTCAGTAGAGCCTCTTGTGACAGCTACATGTGTCATGTAACTCAGGCAACAGCCATCGTTAACTGATATTTAAAGTATAGGTATTTAAGAGTAACTACGTGGATTGGATCAGGTAAAGAGATGCAATAGGCACTATATTTTACTGTGATTGATTATTAAACAATTCTGTAGATTAACATGATCATTTAGAAAGTAATTTGAAATTAAACTTATCAAAGGTACAATATTTTCCTCTGAAACTACCAGGGTGCACATTTAGCATGTTTGACATTTTTCACAATTATGGCAAATTGAAACAAAACACAACAAAGCAAAACACACAGATAACAAACATGATCACCCCGTTAAAGTCACTGTTTTCTAAAAAAAAACAAAAAAAAACCAAAACTTTGCACGATAAATAACTGACAAACAGCATGCAAACCCAAAATAAAAAGATTACACAGCAATATAATCTCAGTCAATTATAGCACTTCTTCTATGACAAAGAAGGCTATAATTTACAGTCTTCATTACAATACTGTATCGAGATGCAGAGTTTAGTCCACATAAGCATGCACACTCCATGCAGGATGAATGACTACTAATGAGAAGATTCAAGATGGCGCTTTTTGTTTAAGAGTGTAATCCAGAATGTCAGACACATACTGCAACACAGTACCAGAGGCTTACTGAATGTAGTGGCCATCAACAAAATTCTCAGGTGTTGCTTACTGAATAAAATAACACAAAAACGGTAGAACCATGCAAGATAAACTCTAGCTGAAATCACACATATGGAACATAGGTATTAAGACAGACAAAATGAACATCTAAAAGAAGTCATTATGTAAAGCAACAGTTTGGGTCTGTTAAAAAGACTTTTTACATAAAATGAAATACACAGGTAAAATGAAGGAAAAGAAAAGCAATCTAGAAGGGAGTATGGGAGGAAGGGGCGGCCATCCTCTACCTCTTTCTGAAGCTGGGCCTTTTCTTTCTCCAAATCCAGGAAGACAACCTTCAGCATCCCTACCTCAAGTTTAAACCTTTCCATGTCCTCTTCCAACTCTTCATCAGAAACACCTGGAACAGATGCCGATCTGCCTAGTGGAGTGGGCTGGGGCTCTGTGAACTCCTCCGGATCCTCGTCTGAGCTCACACTGTTGTTCTTCAGTTCAGCTTCATCTGAATTATTGTTCTTGTTCTCATCTAGCTGTTCCTCAGAAAATAGAGCAGGTGTGTTATTGTCTTCTACGAATGTGCAATGATCAATAACAGACATGGGGATGGCATGATCATCAGTAAAATCGGTGTCGACGTGATCAAAGTCTTCTGTAGGAGGTTGTGGTGAAGAAGACCTGCGCTCCTCCTCATCACTGAGTTGCTCTGGCTCTCGATACTTGTTGGGTTCACTGCCTGATGCTGCACACACCTCCTTCCTGTCCTCACACAGAGAGTGATCAGCTGATTCTGTCACAGAGTCCTCCAGTCCAGATTCTCTCTGCTCAGGTATGGTGAGGAGGACTGTGCTCCGTGCTCTGGCTGTAGGTCTTACAATGACCTCCCCCTCCTCTTCATCACTTGAATCGTCTTCTGCTGGGCTGCATTCAGCTTTGTCCTGCTCTTGTTCTGTATCTCCTGCAGTACTTTGGTTCGATTTAAAAAGTTCTCCAAACCTTGCCTTTAATTCTCCAGTAACACTTTTAAAGGTGGATTTCATCTCCTTTTTTTCTACTTCTACCCAGAGCTTCTCGTAACGATTCTCCCAGGGGATGGGAGAATCTTCCATCCCCTGATCCTCAGGACTGTGTTGATCTCTCAAATCATGGTCCTGTTCATCATTGTCAGAGCTTGCATGGCCAGATGAGCATGGGGAATCTACATCTAGCTGATTTACATCTACTGTATCATCTCCCTCCTTTGATGCCATGGATAGACAAGGAAAACACAAAACAGACAGAAAACAAAAATACAAACACCAAGATTTGACTTAAATTAACACATAAAACACAAGATATGGGATGACATTCTAAAACCCCCTCTCTCTAAAGAAACAAATTTAATTTTCAAGGAAAAACAAAACTACATGAATATGAATCTTTCTGAGATAACTTCGTCGCTGTCCGGCAGAAACTTTGTAAGTTCAATTGTGGTCTTTTTCCTTCTTTTTGTCATAAAATTATTCTATTGGTCAGTCTTCACATTGGCCTGATGGTTTTAGAAATATTTAACCAATGAAAAGTGTTGAAAACGGCTTGTGACTACATTTCTTAACTCAATTCACTTATTTAGAATATACTTAGTTTTTTCCAGTTTGCTGAAAAATAACTGTTTTGGACATAAGAGGTTTCCACCCGCCAGTGACGATATGTTACATTTCACAAGAGTCAAACACAAAATCTAAGAATCCCAAATGAAAAAATGACATTACTAGCTACATCATGATTAAATTTAAAGTAACTAATTAGCGACACACACACACTTATCCTTTAGAATATAAGCCTTAATTAAGTATTTTGATGAGAAAATGAATTATCTTTATGTCTGAGAGTTGGATGCAAAAGTTATGTTTGGAGAAACACATTCCCAATTAATATATAACAAGAAGAAAACTGTTTGCATATTTAATTTATGTTGAGCAACAAAGGTCTCCAGAAGAGTAACCTCGATTTTATGTATTAGGCATTTTTCACAGTTGTCAGAAAGCAAAACCTTGATTAATCAAATGAATTTGATACATTGTTCAGCCCTAGTCTACGTGAAAAAGACTGATGAGAAAATCAAGAAGGTGTTATGATGGTATTTTGGACTAATTTCTCACCTTCTGCTGCTGCCCTTCAGCGTCCACATGACCTTCACTGCATTTTTGTGTGAGCTCAGCGGAATCTAATAAGGAGACAAAGTCTTTATCCAGAGCACAGGATGTGAATACACAAACAGACCAGCTGAAAAAAAAACAGTAACCCTTACCTGGTTTAACCTCTGCCTGTTGATGAACTGTTTCTTGTGAGTGATTGTCAGGTTTCTCCGTTTTGGAAGGAGACATTAAATTGTCCGATTCCCAGTCAGAGTCTGAATGAGAGACAGCAAAGAGACACATAAAAGTTATATATTTATATAATTTTTAAACAATGGAATACATATATGTAAAGACAATGGAGTTTCTTAACATATCTTACCTTCTTGACTCTCTGGTTTCTGAGACACCATCTTCCTTGCACGAGGCTGAGGGTGAGGGGCTGTTTGAGAGGGGGTGGGGAGGGATCTCTTGTCAGACCTGATGCTACTCTGTGGTGTCAGGGTTACTGTTGGAAAAATGCCCTTCCCCTCCTCCTTAATTGGGGAACTGAGGGATTCTGGGAACTCCTCAAGTCCAGGTGAAGCAACTCTGCGACCAGGCAGAGTTCTTTTACTGGTAGTACTGGCCGAGTCCCAGTCTGATGCATCTGTACCAATAAAACAAGACAATCGGTGTATGTCTGCATGCAAACAGTGGTATCACCGTTGCCGGGGGTAGAAACTAGTTTTGGGTTTATACATGGAGTCCACAAAGTCTCCTTACAACTTAAAACACTTATTACAAAACCTATTGATCAGATTATGTTTATCAGATTTGTTCTATGTACTCAGTAGTTTTCAAAGTTTTAATCACATTGTGGGATCAATGTGAATCATTGGTCCATTTTCCTTCAACGAGAGATAAATTGCTGCAAATGTTTACCTTGACCTTTAACCAACCATTTTCCAGGTAGATGGTGCACCACCACATTGGGGACTGCATGTTGGTGGATTCCTGAATCAAACATTTCCAGACCGGTGGATTGGAAGGGATGGTCCAATTCCCTGGACATCTCACTCATCAGATATCACTCTCTTGGATCTCTTTCTATGGGGTTATGTTAAAAATATTGTGCATCGTGCAAAGATACGGGACATCAACGACTTGAAGCAAAAGATCACTGATGCCATTGACACTATTGATGAGGCTTTGCTATAGCCGCCATGGCAAGAAATTCAGTACCGTGCTTCGTGCAATTACTGGTGCCCATACAGAAGTGTATCAAATGAGGCAAAAAAAAAAAGTTCAGTATGTACTTTTCACTTTGTAATCATTTCCACAGATTTGTCTACTCATTTGGTTTCGTAATAAATTTGTTACATTGTAAAGAGACTTTATGGACACCCTATAGATCTTCATTTTCATAGTCTACTCAACCACGACACGATGACGATTTAGGAATATTATGCTACGCTGCAGTGGAACCATCTACCTGAAGTTACCAGTCCATAAACTTCAAACATTTTCTGATCAGCTAATATTACTGACCTGCTTTTTGAGCTTCAAAGAGTGTGATGACAAAAACAGAGTCAAAAGTCAGAAAAAAAATACACCTCAAAAACACAACACAAATAGAAGATCTTTTTTTTGTTTTTTTATTTTACCTTCAAGATCATCAACATCACCCAAACCAAGCTCCTCCATTAAGTCTGTCAAACAGAAACACAGTAACACATCAGAAACAAATACTCTTTCATTCTAGATCAACAGGAGTTAGATTTGCTTCCATTCACCTGTGTTTCTGTCACTCCCTCCTTCAAGTTTGCTTAAAAGTGGTTCCCATTTTGCCTTTTCGGTCTGATAATGAGAATGAACATGTCATTTGATTCCAGTGAAACACAGTTTTGTTTACATTTATTGGCATTGGGTCGATGGACTTACCTCTTTCTGTGTAGTATCATCTTTATCATCCTCCGCTCCTCCATTATCTGCCTTTCTGCTGTTGACAACTACAAGAAAAGATATATGGGTTACATTTGAGACAACAGAGTAACTTCCTCACGAAAACAAAGACATGGTGATGAAGCTGGATGGCTTGGCCAGACACTGTAAATAAAATTCCCATGCAGTGGCGTTCATGGTTAGTCAGCATGAAGTTTCATGGTTAGGCATTAGACAAGCGTTAGGTTTTCCTGTTCTAGTTTTACTGGGTTCAGCATCTGCAAAGAAGCCTGAGATGTGCTATGATCATGAATCTCACACGCTTACCTTTACCTGAGAGATCAACAGAGCCACGCATAAACTGTAACCCTATGCATCCCAACTTTGGGACATGGGGGTTCAGATTTTGCATGCAGGATGAAGTATGGTATGATGCATGCTTTATCCTATGGTGATCACAACATGATGATCAGGTCTATGGTATGGTAAACATGCTGTTTGTTAGACTTATTAAGCAAGATAAGCACTCATACCCTCTCCCTGGCTGCTTTTTGGGCTGTCTACACTCCTCCGAGGCTCTAGCACTGCCATCCTACTGCTTCCCTCCCCTCTTAAAAAAGAGGGAATATAAAACAAGTCTACAAAAGAAATGTAACATATTGTTGGAAAGGCAGCAAATCTACTGCTTGATTGCGTATTCTACATCATACTTAAGTTAATAGTAGAAGGTTTGAGTCATTACTCAGAAAAAAATGAATGCATGCATTTATACTCTAATGCGCTGCTATGATTACACGGGTCAACACTGTTTTCTGCAGGTCACTGTTTCTGCAGCATGAAATGGTGCTTGAAATGATCTGATTGCTTAAAAAAAGGAAACAAATAAATAAACATACTTTCTTTAATGTCTTCTTTAACAGTGGGCATCTCTTCTGGATCCTTAGTGAGTACGTTTTGATTCTCTTTATGTGGCAATTTGGGATTTTCTGATCCGGACTGAAATAAAAATAACCAGTAAGTGAAGAAAGTAAGGGACAAATGTGACTGTGGAAGATATTTCAAATGCATCCATACCTCAGAGTCCCAAGATTCCTGCTCCCCATCTCCTCTGTCTAGACCCAGCTCAGAAAGGAAATCTATGTCAACAGATTTAAAGTGATTTGAAAATATGGACAGATGTACAGGGCTGTCTTCCGTATGAGGATCATAAACTTTACCTCTTTTCTTATCTTTACAGGCTTCTCCCTCAGGAATGGGTGAGATGGCATCATGCGAGTCTCCACTCGCTTCAGGCTGTTCATCGTCCTCAGAGACATCGTCCTCCTCATTATCTTTGTCATCTTTATCATAATTTTGATCATCCTCATCCTCAGTGGAATCATCTTTCTGTGAAAAAAAAAAAGTTTCTTTTTTTTTGTCCTTGAAATTTAGCAGGTGTGTGTGTGTGTGTGTATTTGAGTCCACAACTAGCTACAGCTATACTACAACTAAAAACAACCAGTGTCCTATTTTACCTGCTTGGTATACTCTTCAGTGTTCCTGATCTCTGGACATTTCATGCCTAAACTCTCATCAGGTGAATCTATATCAACATCATCAATGTCAGTTTGAGGTAGTGCTTCATCAGAACACGTGTTTCCATCTGAATCCGTCTGCTGACCAGCTGTACCACTGTCTTTGGTGAGTGGGCCAGAAAACATCTCCCTAAGCTTGGCTACCGACACCGTTGTGTCAGTAGCAACGGTACTTTGAGTTTGTAATTGAACATAAGAAATTAATCTAGCCACCTGTTTTTCTTCTAACTTAGTGCCTCTACGTACAGAGTCATCTCCTACATCAGACCTTTTCATTGTTGAACTGACAAAATCGTACTGTAGCTTTTCGTCCATGCTGTCAGAATCCTCATCTGTCTCATCGTCTTTGCTTGGACGATCTTTCTTCACACCTACAGACTTTCCTTCCTCCAGCCCTCTTGTCTCTGGGAAATCATCATCAACATCTATCACAGACAGAGGGATATTTTTATTGTCTTTATTTCCCTTAGCCTGATGAGGTTTGGAGAGATCTACTGTATTTTTTAACAATCGCTGTCCTTTATTTTGACTGGGAGAAGTAGGCATGTATTTCTGATTACAGTCATCTTCATCATCGTCCCAACTACTGTCATCATCTTTTGGAGTCTTAGAGTCTTGTAGTTTTTGCTTTGCTGATGACACTGTAGGTGAAGGGTCATTTGACTTCTTCCTCTGAGAGTCTTCATCTTTCTTACTAAAGGAAGCAGCAGAACCCTGTGGCTGTCTAATTACTTTTCCTGCTGCTGACAGTGGTTCCTTTTTATTAGGGGAACGACTGTATTTTATGTCATGACTTTCAGATGAAGAATCCCAATCGGACTCATCTGCAGCTGCTTTCGCTGGTGTCATTACGGACCGAGAAGATCTTGCTGAACTTAACTTCAAAGGTGACACAGGTTTACCCATCACGTGCTGAGGTGAGACACATTTTGAAGATGACAATCTAGGTGTGTCCCGTGAAGTATCATGGCGGTCCTCATTTGGTTTAGGTAATGCATCTTGTGAAAACAGATTTGTTGCTTTAAGATCACTTTTCTGCTCCGGAATCTTTTCGTTCACCTGATCATCATTGGCTAAATCTGTGTCACTGTCTAATGAAGAACCCCATGAGGACCTACGTTTTTTTTCTCCTTCTTCATTTGACAGATCTTCAACATCAGAATGACTATGTTCAGATACTATATTCCTTCGCTTAGCAAGTACTGTCTTACGACCCAATCCGCCCGTTTGATTTTCTTCATCGTCACTATCATTCCACACAGTGGCACCAGTATCTTGTTTTTTATTCCAGGAGTTGTCGTCATCATCATCTTCATCATCCTTCTCCTTTTCCTTCTCTTTTTCAGATGTCTTAGGATTAATTGGTGAAAGAGTTTTTTTGTTGGATGTTTTAGGACCGCCAGCTGAACCTCGGCCTGACGTTACATTTTGACCTGATGTCCACACACCTTCCTTCCCAACGCTGTCATCTTCGTCAGAAAATTTTGATTCGACCCTTATGGCTGACACAATGCAGTCCTGTTCTATACCCAATGTCACCGGGATTACATAGTGTGATGTTTCACCTGGACGGACACTATCATCAGTGTGAGTCTCTGTTTTGGAAGCATTCTCAGAGGCATTTACACCCTCACCCACAAGTGCACGGTCAGGACTGGAAACATTGCTTTTAAGGATGTCAGTATTCATTGTCTTTTGAGTGTCAGCACCGTTAGTTACCTTAACGTTACCCATGGGAGAGGGTTTTGGTATGTCTACAAAACCAGCGGTCTCAACGGATGCCACACATTTGTCATTATCTTCTTCACATTCATCATCTTCTTCACCCTCATCCTCTTCTTCTTCTTCATCCTCATCATCTTCCTCATCATCATCATCATCCTCCTCCTCCTCTTCATCATCTTCTTCCTCCTCCTCATCATCATCATCATCATCATCGTCTTCCTCTTCTTCTTCATCTTCCTCAGAATCCTCAGCCTCTGGACTTCCCTCTGACTTTGCTTTACTACTTGAAGGCTGCTCAGAGTGTTTTCTTTTCTCCTGCTCAGCTCCATGGTCTGCTCGTTTATGCATTTCAGAGGAAGAGAGAAAGGGGTTATAGAAATGTAACTGATAAAGTTTGACATAAAATGGTACCTTTCTATAGCTTGGAAGAGGGGTAGAAGTCATCTGGGGTGCTTTGGAAAGGAAGGAATCAGGGTAGGGGTCTACTGGGTGCTGCAGAGCATTGCTGGATGATGTAACCTTTGGGAAGGATGGGATTCTCTGGACTACATTCTCACTCTCTGGTTCAGATTCTACACCACTCAGGGACCTGTCAGGCTGTGCAGAAGCTACAGTACAGGCAGGGATAAAATATTACTACCAACAACCACAAAATATGAAGGGACATGAATATGCGAATGAGGTTTAAAGATGTTTGGTACCTTCTTTTTTAGTTGCAATCATTTTCCTAAGGTTTACTTTCTGTGGTTTCTGAGGAAGAGCATATAATTAAAAATTAATCCGAGAAAAACAAGATGTTTAAGAGGAATATAATAGTAGCACCAACCTTTTCAACTGAAACTGATTCTTCGTCATTATCTGATGAAGGCCATTCATCAGCAGCACTTTTTGATACCCTAAGATAAAGAGTAATGTTAGTTGGGAAATAAAGTGTAAAATAACCGTTTAATGCGGTTTCGAAAACAAGAACATTTGCTCACCGGCTAAGTGACTCAGACTGAGAGTTATCCTCAAAATCTGCAAAAAAAAAGGAAAAATAAATTCATTTTAAAAATCCAACTCTTTTGAGCCTCTCTTTATTTCCTACATTATGCAATAAACATGTAGGACATGTTTTGCACCTTATAACCAGATCTATAATACATTTAAATCTAAAAAAGAAGGATAGATATGACACACAAAGCACTATAAAGCAAGCAGCGGAAAATAAATGCAATTTCCTGTAAATAGAAGTACCATCAAATATCCATTCTTTGTAACTATCAAAAACTTTGACAAGAAACTGGAAGCATTTAACTCACGTGGCTAACAAAGCTATATCTAAGCAAAGTAATACCTCTCCCTGCTTCATTTGATCCATGCTCTAGATCCAGTCAAGTGGTATTGCATGAGGAATAAATGAAATAATTAAGGTCAATAAAAAATAGATACATTAATGGAATATTCTACGGTATAACTACCTACAAGTGCTAATGTCCTCACACCATTTAACTTATTGTCTTCAAGCAAATATATTTGCATACCATCTTTGTCAGTGGCTGGTCCACCTAAAGAGAAGCCTGCTTCAACGTCTTGGGATGGACTGCCCAACAGTATTTTTTTCTTCTTCTTACTTCCATCTTGATGTAAGAGGGAGGACCCATCATTCTTTTGGGTACCATGCTCAATGATAAGAAGGGAACAGCTGCAAAAAACACACTAGACATTAGACTATAAATGTTGTGGACATGAACTGCATTCAGAGATGCAACAAAGAGGAAAAAAATAACCAAAACTTGTTTCTTCTGAATAAAATTAACCTACAAAAAATTAAAATTTTCTATTTGTGTGCTTCCACTGTTTGGTTTGATTTGCCTTTATCTACACAACACGCCTGCATACAATCACATTATATTCTAATAAAAGAAGTGAAAAGAAAACAAGCTTACGGATGATGCCCATTCATTACTGCATAGTCATCTGCTGACCATCCTTTGGAATCCTT
The DNA here is from genome assembly GCA_037367365.1 of Apogon talboti. Lineage (NCBI taxonomy): Eukaryota > Metazoa > Chordata > Actinopteri > Kurtiformes > Apogonidae > Apogon > Apogon talboti. The sequence continues at coordinate 23,558,904 of JAPQRQ010000023.1, read as the reverse complement.
TAGTGTAATATCGGCATCATAGCGCAAGAGCAGCCGTAACATAGCAATTTGCCCATTGCCAGCAGCCATCATTAGTGGGGACCTGCATGTAAAATCAGACAGCAACAGTCTTAATAGTCAGTTCAGCCACATTATGATGCTTCCATATGTATCACAGACTTTTCATTGTTAAGGACTGACCTTTCTTCTTGACCAGTAAAGTTCACATCAGCTCCTTCTTTTAATAGAAACTCGGCCATCTCTATATGATCCTCACGGACTGCAACACTCAACGGTGTGAAGCCCTCCTAAAGATTAGATCATAGCGATCACATTGAGCACAGTCCCTTTGTGATGGCTGCCTTGAGAATAGCAATGGCTTATCCATTCTTTTTTTGCACATCCTTACTTGCACTTCAATCTGTGGTGCAAAGCTAACAGACACTAAAATGTTTTATCCGTGACAGTTGTTTTATCCTTACAATAGCTGTATAGTACAGGGTGTCCCAAAAAATTTGACATAATTTCATCACCTAATAATTTTTTTAAAATTTGTTTGCACTTTTTGCTCAAAGAAGTGTAATCATTTTTATTTTTCTGCTTTCAGGAATAGAATATACAAATAAAACTAAAAATAAAACATTTTATGTCCAAAATAAAAATCCTATTAAGTATCATTTCTCCTGACCATGTAGTCACTCCGATATGGACATCTCAAATGATGTAAATTTTTTTGGGACACCCTGTATATAGCAATAAAGATGTCATAATAAAATAAGCCATCTAAGCCAATGGTGTCATAACTGCTTTTTAAGATAACAGTTGAATGACAGCGCTAACACACACTCAGAAAAATGTACCTTGTTTGGGGCATTGAGATCAGCCTCATGTTCCAGTAGCAAGCGGGCAGTGGAGATAGATGGGATATTTGCTGCCAAATGTAAGGCTGTGTTCCCATTGATGTCTATGAGATTTGGTTCAGCATGATTTTCCAGAAGTATATTAACACTGCGCTCATGTTGGCCCTGCACCGCCTTACATGGAGAAAAGAAAAAAAAATCAGAAAGGGGTTTATTACCAGGGAGCTTTTCACATACAAGGATATTGACTCAACAATGTGGTGCAGATGTAATTAAAAATATATTACGCACTGAGAGTGTAAGTTATTAAGAGACAGTATGCTTTATGTGAGATTAAAAATTGCTCTCAAAGTGTAATCATCCAGGATTACCTTCATTAAGGCGGATCGATTCTGATTGTCACATAGGTTAAGCTTGGCTTTGCTCTCAATGAGGAACTGGACCACTTCAACATGTCCACTTGCACAAGCAATATGAAGTGCTGTTCTGTAACAATAAAGGTGAGAGTTCTTCTTACAATCACACTGCCCAACAGTTGCCCAAACCCTTTCACCGATTTTACCAAAGACCTAACTCTCAATTTTAGTTCTTTCATATAGAAGATTTGCCTTGAGAGGTACTCTCTAACAACAAATATTTTAAATATTTTAAAGTACTATATGATTTTTCTGTTGCAACAAATGACACAAAACTATCTGTACTTGTACTACAGTCCACTTGCTATTATAAAAACCATACTTTGAACAACTTCAGATATCAATTTCTTCAGATGGACTTTTAGGCAACAATTACAAAGATTTTGTATTAACTTTGATTGCTTCTCTGTATAGTGCTGTTCTGTGAAGTATTCTACTTAGACCACTCAGTTACTTCTGACATTTACTAATTGTAAAAGGTAACCAGATCCTGCCTTGAAACTTAAGTAGAAAAGAAACAATGGGAGGCCATATGCATTTACTTAGTGGTTATAGCAGCCATGGCACTCTGTGTTTATCAATCCTTCCCTGTAAACTGACAAACTAGCTTTGATATGCTAAATAAACAAATAAATATAAAACTAAAAACCCATAGTGCATAGTAACATGTTGCTACACTCTATTTGGCAGTACTATAATATAAATAGAATACATATATTAATTACCACATGTATTAAACAATTTAGAAAGACTCTAGTACACCTGCTGTTGACCCTGTGGAAAAAGTATGAAACGCAGATTATATTTTAACAATTTATCTACATAAACTGCAATACCAATCATTTACAGCATTTATTCCGAAGAACACTACAATCCCACTTACCTGTTTTCTTTATCAAGCTGGTTGATATCACTTTTCTTGGCAAGCTGCTTCAACTTTGCCAAATCACCTACTGAGGCAGCTTTGTGAACCTTTCCTAGGTCCTTGTCCTTCAGATCATAGCCCACGGAAAGCACACTGCCATTGTCAGGGGTACCAGATGGGTATTTCTTTTTCTTAGTAAAGCTAAATATCTTCTTCATTGTACGTAGCGGCACAACATTTCTTTTGCACCGTCACTACCTGCCACTCATACACTGCTGGAGGATCACCACAGGCGGCTCTGCCATTCCTAAAAATAAGACGTACAAAGCGGATTAGCAGCCTATAAAGCGTGATAAGAGCAATTCAGAGCGTTACCTCTAATCAACTACCCTTAAACAAGGTGCAGCAATTTAAAAACAAGTAGATTCATACGCGATAACGAACTGCACAGGTCGGGAAGCGCCACGTAACATATAACCAATATACAATTACACTAAAGCAGCCCTGGATCAAGGCAAACACAGCTGTCAAGCTAACGACAGCGTCTCAGGAAGCGATTAGCTACATGCACCTTTATTCCTTGACGATACCTTACTCTACGATGTCCTTAATAACCTTGTGGGTTAGCTTTGAAGTAAGCATGATAATGATTCATTCGTGGAAATGCTTATCAGATGAAAAAGAAAAAAAAAAACTGGCAAATCGGAGGTGTTAACAATATATGAGGGCTAGCCAAAGCTTTGTATCTTACGGCTTGTTACCATGGCAATCGATTTGACAGGCAGACTAGCATTAACTTCAGTACGACCGGTTGACATTTTCTTTGGCACGGATTTATTTGTCGTATTTTTCTACCATGTACTTAACTAAATTGTCTAAAATAACTGTCACATAAAAAATAGAATACAAAAACGAGTGGACGTAAAATGCGTGATCACTTATATTCGCGATCATATGTTGCCTAGCAACAACACCTAGCTTCCCGAGTTGGCTCAGTGCTGCGCCTCCCACGTCGTCATTTCACTATTGATACAAACCGCCACATTTAAACTTTGTTTCACAGGCAAGCGGAGGGGATGTTATCGCTACCACGCTGATGCTCCAGCCTTTCAGTAATTTACACGATTTGGAAGACTTGCGTAGATCTTTAAACTGGAGCGCAAAACTATTTAGCTGGAGTCAACGTTGTTAGCTAACGAAAGGCGAAACTAACGTAGCCCTGCTAACTCAACGCTAATTAGCAAACGCTAGCATCAAATACCATAGGCACATATTAATATATGTAACGTCAATAAAATTACAAAGAAGATGGAATTCGGGCTCAAAATGCCTTTATTGGCGCAGTAATCTTTGCAACTGGATGCTAACTATAGTATATGAACTCAAATACTAACCTGTTGAATGTCCAAATCAGTTCCTTTCACACAGCTAAAGCTAACGAATGTGAGCCCTCTGTCTCACACACACATGCTTACTGTTGGATTTTCAATTTACCAATCAGAAATGAGATTGAGGTAAACACTGCTTTGACCGACCAATAGGCGGCTACAAGGTTGGTTTACATGTCGAAATGGCGAAAAACCTTGTGTAACAGCCCAGATAAACCATTAGATGGCGACAGTTGTTTTGAAATTTTATGACTGCTGGGAGCGAATTTCAGCCTTTCAATCAGTCCAAAAAGCCCATCGTAATCTACAATAGTAATATAATGACCATAATGTAAATTACATAAAATAACAAAACACCACAAAATAAATTATTCAGGAAAATAAACAACTACAGAGAAATGCTTCAATCTACCACTACACTTATCAGTTTTGACACACTGTATCTTGGCCCTGTCTTAGTCTTTAAAAACTTTGCTGCTTTGTGTACAAAATAATAATTTGAAATGCTAGAGGCTAAAAAATTACCCCATCTCCCTTTAATGAACTCTATAACAATGGATAAATTGAGATGAATAGTGTCAATAAATACTCCCACAATATATTGTTGATTGTTGTTCTTAAGCAACCTGATCTACTGTAGGCCACTGCTTGGTTTGTGAAATAAAAATTCATCAAAAACCTTAAGTTTCTTAAAGTTTCAGATAAACTGAATAAATCTGCTACAAATCATTTGGCCCCATAAACTCTGGAGCTCTGTTAAACAGATGTTCTGGCCCAAAGTGAACAGTTTTATCATCGTCTTTCAGCAGTCAACAGGTGAATAATGGAATTCATTGAGACCTTTTATGATATTCGTTTTGGCATCATATGCCACAACAAGTCATTTCTGACGTTACTACTGTAAGTTACTACAAAATCCATCTGTAAATCATAGTGAAGTAGAGGTAGAGTTCAAACAAGTATAGTGACTCATGGACTGAACTTACTTTCTTAAATAACTTTATGTCCCCTGATGTAGATAATCACTTGTATTTCAATAGAACAATGATGCCATTGTATTTTAAAGAAATGAGCTAGTGATGCCTAAAGCTCTTTAAAGAAGGAGTTAAGCAAAACAATGATGTCTACTAATCTGTATTGTGTCTGTTTCACTTGAGAAAGAGTAATTTTCATGTCCTCATCGGGTCTGAATGACAAGCAATTATTGTTCTTTGACCTTGTTCGGCTTCTGGATGAGAAGTAACAATCAACAATCTTGCCAAAAGTGGAGACTCTAGAGAATAATTATTTTGTCTTTTATGTTGCTTAAACAAATTAGATGTCACACAGTGTGGCAGGTGATAATAATGAGGGCTATGCATTCACAAAAACCCACCAAAAAATATGTTCATTCATTTGAATCTTTGTTTAACTGACACAAGTTCAAACAAAACATTTTCAAGTGAGTTTTCACTGAAAAATGTAAGTGTATTTTGTTAATATAAACAAATATAAGTTTTGATGCCACTGAAACACTCAAAAAAAAAGTTGTGACAGAGGAGAGGGATATTTACCACTTTCCTGTGTATTATACTTCTTAATCATTTGGGATAATAGTTGCACTTCAATAAGTGAATTTTTTTTGTCCAGGCTACATCTCTTCAGCTGCTCAACAGTCCATTCTATCTGTTGTTTGATTCTAGTGTTTTTTTTATAATGTACCTACATTTTCAGTAGAATACTAAGGTGGACTGCAGGCCACATAGGACAGTCCAGCACATGCACTCTATTACTCTGAAGCCCCAGGGTTGGAAGTGGAGCAAAATGAGGCCTGGCATTGTCCTGCTGAGATGACCATGGACCTCCCACAAAAAAGGTGTCAACTTGACCGCACTATATGCTTCTGTAAATGTTCAATATATAGTTTCACATCACTGGTGTCCTCACACATACTAAGCAGGTCAGTCATGTGGGTGCTGATGCTGCTTTTTCACTTTGTACTGGACACATCAGCATGCCTTCTCTGTTGATTCAGTCCATCTCAGATGTGCTCAAGCTCAGAGAACTCAGAGTACCATTTCTGCACAGAATTGGTATGGGCCTTCCTTCTTTTTTAATGCAGTTCTGGCGTGACAGTTTCTCGTTCAATGCTGCCTTGAAGGCTCGAAGGACAATCAACAGTGGTTTCTGCTGCTGACCTTCACACACTCAAACTCAGTCTTTTCACAATATTATGTACTATAGATGCTTGAGGACCTAAGTTTTTTTCTGTTTTTCATTGAAAAATACTCCCTTTGAACTGACTGAAAATTACCTTACAAAGTTTGACCCAAAGTTTCGAGCCACGACTCAACTAAACCTGTGGTAGATGTTCCCTCCCTGATCATCTAACCTGTTTTCTCAATATTCTGTTAAATTCTCTGTCTGAATATGTATTTGAGTTCTAGGCATCAACATCAATCAGAGAATAGGTCCATGACTAATATTACTATGACACATGCTAGCAGCAGGATGGCCCAGTGGTTATCACGTGTGGCTTCGAGGCTGGGTTTAGATTCCCAGCATGAGTGATAATATCTTTTAGCCGTTAATTTTCTATGTTTTTAATGCCATGCAATCTACCTGCACTACCCTCACCCCTGGTCTAAATGCATTGTTAATGCTATCAGAGGTAAAGTCACTTGTTAGGGAAATGTCTGACTTTAACAATAGAATCATGGAAAAATGCATATGTTTGAAGGATAGACGGGGGAAATTTACATATAAAAAAGAAATGGCTGAAAACACATGCTGTGTATTTTTCTTTTCATTTAAATTCATATTTTGAAATAGTGGCGCTTGTACTTTGGCGTATATATGGTTGTAAAGCATCCGAAAACTGACTGTGCCCCACAAAAAAATAATTTCACCAGCCGCCACTGCTGAATGTGTTTACATGTAGAAAATACAATATACTACATTAATACTTTCCAATGTTGACTAAATCATTGGAAGTTAAACCACTCTTTAAACAAATTAAGAAAGACATTATTTAAAATGCATTTGAGAAAATGTCCTTGAAATATAATTTGTACTTGTCAGAGAGTTCACGCTCATGTTCAAACACACACATTACAATATATGTTTATGTAACATTACACTGACTTACATTAATTTCCTTTAAACTTAAATCAACCTTAACCTACCCCTTAAACCATCATCTTGGGGAGCTTAGATCCTATATGTGGAAACAGATTTTCATCCTTACATGTAATTCCCTGTGACACACTCACAACCCGGGCTTTTTTCAGCTTGGATTATATGTGCTTCTGATGTCCTCACGGTCACATTTCTTAGTTTACTTCCTCCTCCACTAAATGTATAATCCTCTTCTTTTACCTGAGGTGCTCAGCAGTATGGTTTCACTCCTCCTGCTCCTCATCCTTAATTGCCTTGTTCATAAATTGAAAAGGACTTGTTTCAGAACCATCCTGCCATTCCTCTTCTCTCAGTCCTTTTGTGCTCAATCTATCTTCACTGGAAGTGTGTGACTTGATGGTATACATCTAAAATTCAATTTGTCCACCTATTTTATAGGCTTTGGGTTAGTTTCATGTACCCAGTTTAACACAGACTACAGCAATCACATAATAATAATAATAATAATAATAATAATAATAATAATAATAATAATACATTTTATTTATAAGTGCCTTTCAAATCACCCACATGATAATTAAGCTATTAAGTTACACAAAACACTCATAAAAGTTTTGGATATATACCATTTTTGAAAGCATTTGCTTAGTTTGTTTGATAATTTGTGATACACTGGATTGCTATCATTTTCCATAACCTCAAAGAACATCATGTACGTCTTCATTCCCCTGCATTGTCTGCCTCGTGGCTGTTTTGGAGGCTCCCCTCAGTTTATTAAATGTACATCCTGTTTTAGCATTTAAAAGACTTAAAGCTCATCCTAATCATCTCAAAAGACATATAGTTTGCCTGAATCTACAGAGTTAAATATAATCTTAGTAATCTCCTTATTCATCTCTATAACATATTATTTTAGAGCGTATAATCTGTATAAAGTATATAGTATAAAAAACAAACAATTGACTCATCATCTTAAACCTATATCAGTATTGCTTCTTTTGTTATAGTTATTAAACTACTTTTATTTATTGCACAAATTCAGAACAAATATTCAGATATGTACTGTGAAAAGGATTTGTTGACAACCCATAATCCTCAACTTCATTCAGTGATGCAAAATGACCAGACCAACTTCATTAAGTAGGAATTATGACAGTGTACACCATCAAAAGTAGTAGAGCTGCAGCTATATTTCCTAATTTGCATGGTTTTTAATTAGCTGAATAAATAACAACCTAAATAATACAGTGCTATAACATTTTCCTGACTATATTTATCCAGAAACATAGTTATTGAGTTAATATAGTCCCATCTTGTTCATGTTTCCTCACAAGATAAACTTTATCTCACAAGTAGCTACTCTACATTATCAAAGTGACTGGAAGTCAACAAATGGTCCATATGAATCTGTAAAAGGTGTTGGTGTTAATGGGGTACAGAAGACTGAGGGGGGAGGGGTCACATTTGAATTCAGAACCAGTCAGCTTTTCAGTGATTCACAGTTTTAACACCCTGAGAGAGCACACATTTGATGTTAATGGAGGAGCAATAGAAGAAATGGAGGGTTTGGAGGTTGTTTTTGTCTGACCTAGACTGGTACATTATTTATACATAAATAAAACTATTTTTAATTTAGAAACAATAAGTCATATTAGGTATAACTAGAATTCCTCTCTTTTGGATCACATGTACTGTGCATATTGTATGATCCTTATTTTTTATGGTATAGAATCAGGGGGTTTAACATGCCTAACATCTCCTTAATGCTCTATGTTTTTAATCAAGTGGCATTAAAGTGGAAGTTGACAGTTGTTGAGGACCTCAATATTCCCATGGAGGTTCCTTTTGGTTTGAGGCAATTGGGTATTAGACAGGATGTCATTGATGTTCCTTATCCTGGCCATCTGCTGTTTTTCATCAGAGAGTTGATGTCATTTCTGTTAAAAAGACATCTTGTGGTGGGTTGAATTAAAACAACTCTAATGAGTTAAGGCCGCAGCATTTTTAGCTCAGGATAAGACAAGCTGTAAGGAAGTGGATGTAGAAATATCCCTTTCCACATATTGTCTTGTATAGCTCTCCCTCTGACCCCTAGAATGCATGGAAGGATATTCTATGAATACCCAAGTACAAGTGGTAAATTCAGGGTGAAGAGATCAGTAGGGCACAGTCAACAGTGAGTTGATAAAATTAGAGTAGAGTCCTGCCAGAGGAGGTGGATCATTTTTATGGAAATGTTAAAATCTTCCCGGTCCTTCATCCCATGGGAATCCTGTATGGGCACTCAGGAGAGCAGCCTAATAGAGGTGGTCTCCTTCTATATACTGCAATTACACATCTAAAGAATTATGGGTAAAAAAAAAAATCACACAGCAATTACATTCGAGCTGCTTCTAATCATTGAAATAGCTGCTTTTAATCATGATCTGACTGTGGATATGACTTTTAAGAAATGCGTTACACTCTTACTGAACTGCAATGTAGTGTTTTGTGAATGAAAAAGCATGGATTGACCAGTGCACCTGTGTTGTTTTATTGCACCACTGTTTTTAGTCTGAATGTCAACTTACCACTTGTATACACAACATTTTCCTGATTTTAATTAGTTTAAGATGTTTCACTGTAATATTTCAATAGATGTGAACATGTGAGTATATTTGTATCCTGACAGGAAAGAAGGCAATGCGCGTTGACTTTTTCCTGATAGTACCTAAGTTTCATTTTTTAAAGACTCAAACATCTTCTTCTGTTATAATCTGCTATTAAAGATGCAGCTGTCCAGAAATGGAGTGAACTTCTCAAAAGTGAAATCAAAAGGTTAACACCAAATGGTTCTGAGGAAGTCTTCATAAACACCTCTGTTGTGTACATCAAACAGGAAATAACTTTTCCTGTTCAAGAGGTTAAATTTATATAACCCCTTGACCTTCTAAAGTCACTAAAGTCTAAACTCTTTCAAGTTCTAAAGTCACTTGAAAGAGTTATTTCCACTGTTTCCATGGGAAGATTATATGACCAACAAATGCAGGTGGCATTAACAAGTTGTTGACCGTGTAGTTGAGAGTTTTTCCCGGGAAATAATCAAACATGTAATTTATTTCAGCTGTTGAGTTAAAATTACAGTTGTCATGGTGATGATGAAGAGCTAGAGTTGTCTTCAATGTCAGCTCACTGCTCCTAATGCGTGTATGCTATGTGCTAATGCTAATGTTAATATTAGATACTGTGGAGGACGGGTACAATGCAGAGACCGAATTTCCAAATTGGGATAAAAAAATCAAGTTAACTTTTAATATTTTAAGAAGAGCCAGTTGAGGTAGTTCAGGGATCTGTTATGACCAATGTTGGGGTAACTGATTATGAAGTAACGGACTACTGTAATTCCGTTACTTTTATGGGTAACGAAGTAAGATAAGGCACTACACAAAACATACCGATAACTAAATTGCATTGCTGGACTGTAGGAACTTGATTTGTTGGGTTACTTAAGTCAGGTTCCATTGACTGTTCCCGACATGAATGTTCCCTGGTCTGTTTTGGTGAGGTATGCATGTACTGTTTACACACATCATGCATCACTTGTCAACTGAAAAAATGGAGCAAGAGCAAGGCTGCTTCGAGAAGTGGCGATTTTGCCGTTATTTCCAGTTTATTTCACCAAAGGTCAAGAACTTATTGGTTAAATGCACTCTATGCCCAGGTGACAAGCGCTTGTCAACCGCAGCTCACACAATGAGACATTTATCTTAGCACCTAGCTCACCAGCACCACAATATAAAGCCTGTCGCGAAAGATCCCTTGGCAGCGGCTCTCTGTGCAGTTAATTGGCAGGTGAGTGAGAATCCAACTCCCCTAAAACAAGCTAAGCTTCCCTCATGTCTTGGGATGGTACAGGTAACACAAAATGAATTAAACAAACTAGTTGCAGGCTACATCATAGAAGATATGCTTCCTCTGTCCACAACTGAATCCCTGAGATTCAGAAAAACACTAAGTAAAATACCCACACAGAGAATGCCTCTGTCTGACAGAAAAAAACCTTCTGCAGCTACCTTGATAAATGTTATAAGGACATGGAGTCCAGTTTGAAGAAAACATTGGAATCTTTGGAGTACGTCTCAACTACTGCGGATATCTGGAGTGCAAATAAAAAGAGTTACCGTGGTGTGACGGCCCATTGGACTGACAGGGTTAGTTTTAAATGTGTAACGGCAGCTATAGCCTGCAGAAAGAGTGAAAGGACAACATACTGTACGTATGATGTCATAGCTAATGCAATAGAGCAGGTTCATTCCACCTATGGACTAACTCATAGAGTGACTGCATGCGTCACTGACAACGGCAGTAATTCCGTGAAAGCCTTCAGACTCTTAGAGCAGCTCACCACTGTTCAGGCTGATGGGTCTGACTGACAAGAACCAGTCTGATGACGAAGAAGTGACTTTCATTGATTTGGCTGAACCCCTTTGAACAGAAACAGACAAGTGTTTTTCACTGCCCTCTCATCTTCGTTGCACATCGCACACCTTAAACCTGATCACAAAAAATGATTTAGAGAGCAGTGAACAGAAGTGCCCTCGCGAAGTGCACAGCTTTGTGGTCAAAAAGTGCTCGCTCTACTGTGGCCTCCCACCAGACTGAGGATGTAATTAAAAGGAAGCTAATCATACCTACTGCTACACGCTGGAACTCTTATTATGATGGTCTGTCTCTCATCACAGAAATTCCCATCTCAGACTTAAATACCATTTGTTCCAGACTGCGTCTTAGCGGCATCACTGAACGAGAGTTTCAGATCCTTGAGGAATATTGTAAAGTGTCAAAGCCATTTGCTCTTGCATTAGACATATTGCAGGGAGAGGATAACTGCTATAACGGCACCCTCCTGCCAACCTTGGAGATTGTCATGTGGGAGTTACTTGCATTGAAGGATGACCTTTCCCAGATGAAAGCTGGCATGCCTGATACTATTGTGCAGGTAAACACTGAGCATGTATTGTGGACTAAAATTCATAGTAGCCTAAAAGTCATAATGCAATTTAAGAGATAAAGGGAGTCCAGTGCATATAAATTGTCACCCATTTCCTCCAGTCACTCAATTGATTTAAAATGACTCACAAAGCTAGTCATTCTGACCTCACCCTTGTATTTTTTATCCTTTTACCTAGCTTAACATATTTTAATGGACCTGTATAATTTGTTTTATCTGATGTAGCCTATTATTTAATATTACAGGCGATCAGAGACAGACTTTCATCCATCCTGGACAGCAAGGATGCTGTCATGGCCGCAGCCACAATGTCCAAATTCACTGGTTCAAAGATGAGAAGAGGAGAAATGCTGTGAAAGCTCTTCTACTTGCAGAGCGTCATGCCTGAAGGCCTGAAGAGCCACAGATGAGACCAGGACCAGCAGTTCAAAGCCCTGTCCCTCCAAGCCACAATGATTTTTTTGAATTTGAAGAGGAGATTTCCTACACAGCAGAAACAGAAGTCATGGAATAGCTGAAATCCTGTGGATTTGACTTTCATGTTCTGCAGCAGTTCTCCAGGATAGAGGACATTGCAAGGCAATACAACATTTCAGCTCCGTCAAGTGCACTGGTTGAAAGGCTTTTCAGCCTGGGCAGTATTGATCTGACTCCACGGTGGAACAGGTTCTCAGACAAAAGATTCAAAAAGCTCTTGTTGCGCTACAATCACTATTTTGAAGGATAGAAAGAAAAAAAGGACTGAAATGGCTTGTTAGAATTGGGTTTGTTTTTTTGTTTATTTATTAAAAGCAAGAGTATTTTCTGTATATGAGATGAAGGGAAATTTCTGTTTATGGGCATTTTTGTTTTTATTATATGTTCATTTTCAGGGTTTTTTGGAGGAAGTGCAGTTTTAGTTTCTATTTTCTTAAATCACAATTTACCATCATCCTATGACAAGCTGGTTTTGCTGTTAAGAGTAGGCCTAGGTGTTGCTCAGTGAGCCTGTGTTTGGTGTGGGCTGACCCATCTGATTGCATATACTTGGCTTCTGGTTGGATTTATCAGTGAGACATTACCTGTTTCTTTAATAATTGTATTTATCATTTATTTTATTTGCTGTTCTTATATGGCTTAGTATTAAGCAACTTTATACAACATACACTATGTTGAAAGATTAAGTTCTGATTTATAATTGAAAGCAGAATTACTCAAGGGCCATTGTGTTTGTATGTATACCTGGTAAATTTGAGCATCTATCAATTACAAAACTGAAAAGTAAAGTAACAAGGAGTGAAGTTACTTTTCAACTGCAGTAACTAGTAAAGTAATCTCATTAAAATTTAAACAAGTAACTTGTAATTAGTAACTAATAATTTTTTTTTGAGTAAGTACCCCAACACTGGTTATAACTCCTTCTCAACACCTCCATAATGAGGTGTTTCAGGCATGTCCACTGAGGAGGAATGGATGGATGGATTGTTCCTTAACTTCATGCTTCTATAACATTTTGCTGCAGTTTTTATACATTATCACTGCATTTTTCAAAGGATATTTGTTTTCTTATGTAAATTGTTTGAATGAAACAACAGCTGTATGGTGACAGGATTACTAGAGCAGGTGTCGGGTGAGTTATCTCTCCTTGCAGGCCTTTAGTAGAGGATCGACTTGATACAAAAGGCTTTCAGACTGGCAAACTGTATTTCCAAGATAAATCCTAATGCTACATGCCTCATTTTCTGTCCAAATCAATTACTGAAGAAAACAAACAGTGCATTATTGATGCAGAGTCATTCCTTCACCTAAAATCCAAAAAATGTGACACATGGCATAAGTCATCAACATTTATTCAACCCTGTTTCACTGAACACAACAAACACACACAAATATTGCAAAAAAACCCCAAAAACATTATTATCCATTTACAAACTATAGATGTAGACTAGGACTATGAATTAGAGTCTTCAGCAGTTACATGATATTCTATTAACATGAATTTGCGTGAATATTTGTGTCTAATCAATGTGTTCAAAGGCTCTGTACCAAGAAAAACAACACCAGCAAAGACAAATTAGACCTGAATCTGTGATGTTTAAAGAGCATCTTTAAAAGACTGTGTAACTCAAACACCCCTTAGAACTTCAGTGGTGATAGTTATAATAATTGGGGAAAAAAATAATTAATTCACCTGGAAGCCTTCACTCTATTCACCCACTCATTTAGGCCAAGACATTTCTGTAAAATCCATGATACATGATGCAAGCAGACTTACCGAAGTGAAAGCCATGAGAACATTTCCTACTCTGTATTTAGTTTGGAAGTACTTCGTTGCTATGTTATGCCATGTAAAAATGCAAATAAATATTTCAGCTTTGATAGCTGGAGCAAAGATGATTAACACGCCTCATTTTGGAAACAGAACTGACTTAATAAGAAACAGTTGCAACTAATGTTAACACAAAGAGCTCTCCGTTATAATGCTTTTGTATACAGTGAATACTGCAAAGCACATAGTGTTTTTGTTCTCTTTGGTGGACACAGAAACTTTAAAAATCTAGACTTGATTAGTGTAAATGTTTTGTTTTCAGGCAACATGCAGCATATTACAACGTATAATTGCACGGTTCAACTTGAAGCTGGACAAAAACCAGAAAATTTCACTTACATAAAGGGGAAAACATCAGAATTTGAAAACATCTTCCATATGCAGCTGTCTCCTCTCTGCAATAAATCAAAGGACTAAATATAAATGTAAATGAATATGATAGTGTCTTATGCTGTTTTGAAGCTTCCATATTGAAACACAGAGTTCAACAGTAGAATTGCACTCAGGTCACAGCTAACAGAATGTGATTGGTCATTACAGCTGTCAATCTAATATTTAACCCTCCTACCTGTTTGAAGAAAACACAGGTCTTGAATCCTATCAGACCACACGAGTTACAATAGAAAGTCAAAGCCCCTTCTGCCATGCCTAAAAAATATAAATTGTACATTGTGAGAGACAAATAATTATTTTAATTATATGTATGATGTTGTCAAATTAAAAGATAATTTTACAAGCCTTGAATGTCACACTTCGGAGCAAAAATAATTATAGCAGCATATGACTTTCATCACAAATTTTTGTTTCAAATTTGTAAAATCCCAGTCATAGCCTATTTATCACTAATCCATCAGTCTTTCTGTCTTATGCACCTGAATCACTTCCCTCACAGTGAACAACTTCGAAGGTGACTCCATCTTAAACACAGTCTGCTTGTTTACATAACAAACCGAAACGTCACTCGGGCCTTTTTGAAATTTTGCCACGAAGTGCATTGTGGGAATGGCGACCAAGCGAAGCGTTTTTTCACAGATTTGGCAAGAAAATGAGCCAGATCGCTACAATGTAAAATTATACAGTCCACCAGCGTTGTTTTAAAGAATGAGTAGAGTCGGTAGATGGAGGTAAAGCACTCACAAAGAGACAGCGAAATTGCTGCTGCGTGGAATTCTCATTCCCATAATGCACTTCAGAACAAAATTTTTGACAACTTTGACAAAAAATTTGTGATGTAATTATACGCTACTTTAAGAAACATGTAATGTCATGGTTAAGCAGCTCAATGGACTGCATCCCCTGTTACACATGATACATGTCACCGACACCAAAACAGCCCTGATATTTTACCTCAGTCTTCAAGAGTTAGGTGAAAAAGTATTAAAAGAAATGAAAATCACTACAACTCAATATCAATATCAACTGTCATTTTAACAATCCAGAGAATCTTCAACAGCTCTGAACAGTTTGTACTGCTACAATGACGTTACCTCCATGACTTTCGGATGTGTAGTATTTTCACAATGATTTTCTGGACCTGTAAACGAGGGTGACCAAACGTCCTCTTTTGCCTGGACATGTCCTTTTTTCACGTCCTGTCCAGAGCGTCTGGTCGGCTTTTATAAATTAGCAAAAATGTGAGGTTTTCATTGTTTTTCACAGGAAAAACTGTTTCAATGCGTATGTATAGGTGCAAGCGCAATTTCAATGTCCGCCACTGTCACTGTTCGTGCAATCGGAAAAGTTACAAATCCCAGTGGATGACAAGACTTTGGTCTTTCTTGTCATATATGGGACATTAGGGCAATGAAAGGCACTGATCCACACCAGTCTGTGGATGTGGGGATGGACGGACCTGTCCATAAACGCACTATGGTAGGGGTGGCAAACATGCGGCCTGCGGGCCAAAACCGGCCCGTCAAAGGTTCCAATCTGACCCACACTGTGAGTTTGTGAGGTCCAAAAATTATACTGAAGTTATTAAGAGTCAAAGGTGTCAAACTTGTTTTAGTTCAGGGGCCACATTCAGACCAACTGTGATCTTAAGTAAAATGATAATATAATAACCTATAAATAATAACTCCAAATATTCTTCTAGGTTTAATGTGAAAAAAAATTATGCCTATAAATAATTATGAAAAAATTTACATTAACAAACTATCCTTTAAAAATAATATCTGAATAACCTGAACAAATATGAACTGAAAAAAGGACACAAATACATCCACACAGCAGCTTTTATGACACTTCTACAGCTACAATAATAAAATAATTCCAAGCAGCCCGTCTCACTGAAATATTTTCTCTGGGTTTATAGGCGCTTTGCACAGAATACTACTGTACTTACATAGCATGTGACCAAGTATCTCGAGGCGGAGCTGAGTGTCCTTGTTTTTGGAAATCAAAATAAGGTCACCCTATGTAAACTTAACCTTTAAACTGACAAATATCATATGAGCAAATTATGGTATAATTTAAAAAGGAATTAATTTTTTGCCATTGCCTGCAATACATTTTTGTCTGTAATAAGGGAATGATAATACTTAAAAAAAACAAAACAAAGAACTGTCAAGTACTACAGACTTAACCATTGATCTCCCCTTCACTGGCTCCCTCTTCGTGTCGATTAGTCTTCAAGGTGCCTCTGATAACTTACAGAATTTTAAAGGAGTATGTGTCTTACTCTGTTCAGACCTAATTAAACCTTACATTCAACCCAACTTAGAATCGAGGAAAAAAAGTTTTTCTTGTTTTGTGCTCCATTTCTTAGCCTCCTGGCAGACATCATGACAGCCTGACTCTGTTGAGGATCAGTAATTACAGAACAGCCTATGAGTGTCCTCATGTGATACCTGTAACTTATGAACTCTGTCTGCATGTTGCATTACTCTCTGTTTTCTCACTCTAATTCTTGATCTCTTCTGTCTTTTCTGGCTTTCATTATCTCCTTCCATCTGTTTTAATCCTTTATAGGGCACTCATTGAAATACTCTGAAATTCAAAATTTCAACCTTAGTGTGTTATTGAATATCGTCATCTACCTCTTCTTGTCCTAAAACATCCCAGCAGCAGCACAAATTAAAAGCATGCAATAAAAACTGTTATAAGGTCATAAACTGACAAAAATCACTCATACTTACTATTTACAACTTCAAAATTCCTATAAAATCTCTCTGGATCACGGTATAGTATTATAAAAACTAACATGGTTCTTGACCTCACTGAGGCACGGGATTGGCCCCATATTTAATATTAGAGGAAATTACCAAATATGACCACTTACCCAATAAAGGGTTAAAGGAGTTTTTTCACATTCTAACTGAGGGTCTTAGAATAGATAGTGTAATATACTGCACAAGGAAATTTTGTGATTTTTTGGTATATAAATAATTAACTTGACTTGATTGACAAATGCATAAATGTGTTTATTCTCTGTTTGATATTTAACATTGAAAGAGTCATTTGTATGCTAGGATCATATGTTTAATCTTTCATCACTGAGATGTAATGCTGTGTGTAAAGGAGACAGAAATTGCAAAACCACACTTAACAGAAACATAAACATTAGAAATGAGTTGCACAAATACTCTGTATGCTTTGGGGGTGACATTAACGCCACAGTTGCCAAACTAAAATGATGTCCTGCTGAAATAACTGATGGAATTTATATCATGTGTCGCTGAATTATCTCAGTAGGCTTCGAGGCTGTTCAGAGACTAATGATAAGACACAGTAGCAGCTGCATAGTGTGTTTTGGCCGTTTTTTTACAGTTGGGAGATGCATTCGAAGAATCTGAACAGCTTCCAGGCAATTCCTTTAAAGAACATCCTGACCTAAAGTCTCCCATTGTTTTGAGCAGGCTGGTTTTTTTTGCACACACATTTTAATGTAGGTAATCAATCATGCACAGATATAATGTGTTGTTTGAATTGTATTGTGGCCATATTGGGATGGGGAGATTTATGTCTGTAAACCACTATGGCTCCTGCACATTTCAGTCAACGCTTACCACCTAATGTGTTTGTCTTCATGTTGAGAAAAAATAAAAACAGCGCAAAAAGTTTGACTAAACAGATCTCCGTCGTTATCTCCCCTCCCTTCTGTTCCTCCTCTTCTCCTTTATTCACACTCCAGCATACACATACTGTATTACTGACTTGACTTCTTCCCCAGAGTCTCTGTGCTTTATGTCCTCACAGGTTTTTCCTGGATCGTCTCTGGACCTGCTGCTGTGGTCCTGCTTCTCTCCTGCCTTCATCGTCATCACTCATTTATCCATATATTTCTGATAGTATTTACTATATAGTTACATAGATGGTAGATGTTTCTATTATTGGTACCAACAGCTGCAGTAGTAGTATACCCACTGTTTATACTTGTATTTGTAGTAGTAGTATTAACAGTTATGGGCATTTATTGATAATTATACTAGCACCAGCTGTGCATCCATGTGTCTCCCCCTCTCCCAATCTCTCTCTCTCTCTCTTT
>JAPQRQ010000023.1:23455216-23467663 GCA_037367365.1 Apogon talboti | reverse complement strand
ATACAGGGTTTTTAGTTCCCATTAATCCTCATTTAGGTTTACAGTGTACTTTTAAAATTCTAAACTTGACATCAAAAACACTAACAGTAGAGACTCCTTAAATTATAAGTGATGTTATAACCTCACTGATGTTTTCTTTTACAGATAATGGAGCCCCTGACTTCAGCTGCAAACAACCAGCTCAATGTCCCAATGTCTATTCCTACATTTGTCCCTCCCACGTTGAGGGACAGCGAGCATTACCATGTGTTCCTAAGCTACAGCAGCACTGACTACCAGTGGACCCACTCCCTCATCCATAAGCTGGAGTCCTGCGGCCTACAGATCTGCTTCCATGAGCGTGACTTCCTTCCAGGACGCACCGTGTTGGACAACATGTCCGAATGCATCCAGGAGAGCCAGAAGGTGCTGCTGGTCCTCAGCTCTGAGTTTGTAAGGAGCCGTTGGTGTCTCCTGGAGGCCAACATGTCTCTGTTTAGAGATTGCCTGGAGAGGAAGCCCATTGTCCCAGTGCTGCTGGAGTCAGAAGTCTCCGTTCCTCTCCACCTCTGCCATCTCACCTACCTGGAGGCCGAGGACTCAGACTTTATGTATAAGCTCCTCAAAGTGTTGTGTACCCCCAACCAGCAACTTCAAGGGTCCACTGTGGTGCCCTACCAGCCTCCCTCCATCTACAATGGGAAGGCCCTGCAGCCGTTGATCGCTGCCAATGATGAAGGACTCTATAAGTGGGACTGTGGGCTGTTCAGTGACATGGAGGTGCCAGACCAACTGCGTCTGATCATTAAGGACCAAAAAACGTATAAAAAAGCTCTGGGGATCATCAACAGTGTGGCTCAAGAAAAAGTATGGCTACGTTCACTCTGGCAGAGAGTAGTGGTCTACATTACTGCTCTAATAGTTATTACTGTCTTTCTATCAGTGGCCTTAGTAACTATAGTAGCTGCAGGTATTGACGAGTGTATGATAGGCGAAAGCACAGTTTGCATTGTTCGTCGTCTGACATCTATCTTTTTTGCGTTCTTCAGTGCTCCATTGGGGTTGTTAGTTCAAATCTGCTTCTGGAAAAAGGATGATGAGAAGTACATTGTGAGAGAGCTGCAGAAAGCTCTGGGTCAAGCAAATGTAGTTCTCTTTGAGGAAAAGGTGTTAATGGGCTGTCGGTCCAATTCTAAAATCTATCTGGTGTATGTTTCACTGGACAGCTGCAAACGTAAGTTTGAAGAAACATTTTCAGAGCAAGCATGTGCCGAGGATATGTTTCACAGAGCCCTGCTCTTCTTCTCCCCTGGTTACGCCTGCTGCCTTGCTAAAAGACACTTTCCCTTTCCATATCCCAGCTCTCCTGGTCACCTGCAGGGAGGGGTGTGCTTCTGCCAGTATGTGTCTCAGCAGCTTCGAGCAGAAAAATGGGCATAGGATGGATAGGTAGGTAGGTAGATAGATAGATACATACATACATACATACATACGATTTTATTTATCTCACCATGGGGAAATTTCACAGTTTAACAGCAGCAACATACAACAAACAAATGCAAAGAAAAGACAGGTAAAAAAAATGACAAATTTGGTATTATATAAATATTTATAGAAATAGAGAATTATAATTAAAAATGACAATTTTAAAAATGTAAATAGTATTTTACATATTTTCATTGTGGTTGCACATGCACATGGTGTGGTATGGGGGTGTGGTTTACTGTGAACTGTTCTAAGTCTGATGGCTGTGAGGAGGAATGAGCTGCAGAATTGCTCCTTCTTGCACTGGGGAAATGTCTGGTCACAATTATTATAAGATGTTACTTTTATGTATGATATCAAGCACTTTGTTTTTGTGAATCATGTTACTTTGAATGAGTCAAAAGGATAATGTATGCCTTCTGAGAGAGCTCAAGATACAGCAGCTTAAAACAAAAGAAAGTAAATTAAGAAAACATGCATTAGTTTGACATGTGTGGCTGTTCCTCCCAACACTAGCAAATAAATACATTCTGTATTTGCTTGTGTTGTAAGAATTTCCATTGTATGTGTTGTCAGAAAAATTAAGATGTGTTCTTAACCTTTTTTTTTATGACAATGGTCAGTGTACTTAATGTTTTAACATATGTTTAAACTCTTCTTCTCCTCGAACTTTTCATTCAACATTCTTCCAACATTTCACTCAGTAACAGCTTCTGAAAAACATCTTTTTATTTTTATTTATGCCATTCAACAAATCTGAGTATAAACATTAAAACTGGTCTGTATATGTACATCATGTATGGTTTCTGAATGGTTATGACATATTGAGTGCATCATTACTTCAATAAAACAGGAACTAAATATTGTATTGAATTTGTCATATACTTTTGAACATTTTTATGCATTTTAAGTGTTACTCTTGTGTTTAAAGCAGTTTAAAAGCATTGAATTTTTATTAGCAAAAAAGATTTTAGAATAAAACAGGACAGTATCGTGAAGATACTAAAATAATTCTCGTTCTGCAAACACAGACCCAAAACTAATTAAAATGTCATTGCACAGAGCAATGACATTTTTATTTGTAGGATTTAGCACATTATTTA
This sequence comes from Apogon talboti, assembly GCA_037367365.1. Lineage (NCBI taxonomy): Eukaryota > Metazoa > Chordata > Actinopteri > Kurtiformes > Apogonidae > Apogon > Apogon talboti. The sequence goes on along the minus strand of JAPQRQ010000023.1, from coordinate 23,465,096 downwards.
GAGATTTTAACTGTGATTCAGTAAATGTTATTAAAAAGTCTAGTTATGTCATTTAGAGTTTGGGCTTTGGCTTAATTTTCTGCAAGAACAGATGACGAGTGAATGAAGCTGTGGAACATGCATCATAAATCTTGTTAGTTACATAAGTTTTCAATATACTCCAGAGGTGTAAGATCCTCTTATCTTCTGTTCTTTTTTTGCAAAATTTTGTTGACCTTTCCCTCGGACGCTGCCTTATCAGAAACAAAGACCTATTTGAGACGTGAGCACCATCATGTACCACAGAAGAAGGATCAATATTTGCTGTACTTTACAATGTTCAGTAACGGGACTCAGGATATGAAGCAGAGACACGCTACTGTTGCCCGAGGGGTCTGCGGCAACAAATCCTAACAAACAGTAAAAAGACACCGCTGGGAATATCAACCAGGCCACGGTTACACATCAGCGGGGGTGACGCCTGGGTCACGCTGTACACATTCGATGCTCCGGGAGCCTGATGAGATGTGGAAATGCATCCTTACTGGTTGCTGCAGTTCAATTAAAACTGAATTGATATGGATTAAGCGTTCACGTCTCAGGTGAAGAAGAGCCTAGCTGCCATGTAATCATATTTTGTGCATGCATGTTAGAAGCCACGGTGGGATAATTGCTCCTAGGAACAGTGGTCATAAGGAGAGCAATCTATTTAATCGTCACCACTGACTTTCATGCTTTTTTAGCTCCATCACCTCTAACCACGTCTAAGCTTTGTCCATTTAACGTGGATACCTGTAAGTTTAATGTATGTGTACGTGTGTGGAAACATAAAATGATCCGTAATAACTATTAATGCATACAAATGGCAGTTTCATAAATCTCTGCAAACGGTGCTTGCTTGCAGTGAGCCGTGACTACCGAATGGTATAGTTTTATAAATTAGCCCTCATGCTATTTACCGTTAGTCGACACCATGTTTGGAATTTCAATGGACTTAATTAAAACATTCCTTTGCCCTAAGGCTCAGTCGCAGAACTGAAAGAAAAACAGCAGGTGTAGAGAGACTTGCAGATGTGAAAGTGAGAAAGGCAAAGCAAATGACATGGGTTGTTATTATATTGTTGAATGTCTTTTTAGTATGAGACGGTCACCGAGCATGAGCCAGCAGTGGGACCGGGCAAAGTCACCCTGTATTAGTCACACTTTTGTCCAAATAACAGAGTTTTCCCCCATTCATTTCTTTCATTTGGCCAACAGAAATGACAGGTAGAAAAGGCTGCTCGTTTAAACAGTAAAAGGTGTAATAAACTGTAATTTCTCTGAAGGAGCTTTTTTAACGGAAGATATGAAAAACTGCGGAGCAGATCTGTGCAGATTTATGTAGGGTATATTTTTCAATGAAAGCATATGTCCATCACATTTTCTATATGCTGTTCTTGGCTTTAGTGATGTTTTATTTGATTACATAAACTTCTTGTGCAGGGGTTTAATGGAACCAATTCAACATTTTTGTAGAAGGTGTAAATGGATACATGTGATTTATAAATATTATGTAAAAATTGATCAAATTTGAATCAACCCATAAAGACCCAAACATCCACAGTCAATCAAAAGCATCTACTGTTATAAACTGTTGATCCACTAATCCTATCAATCCATGTCAATAATTGGTGTAAAATACAGTTTGTCATCTTTTTGTGGTCATCAGATATGACCCATTTGGACATTCAGAGGTTCTGTAGTTACTGTGGAAACACTATCATCTTCTACAACATTGATTCACCAGTAAAACCCATGGAGTTGGATGACAGTGGATGGACACACTTGGTTTATGCTAAGTTAATGATATATTTTACTGAAAAAGTCACTTTTTCTTCATTTTTTTGGTGTTTTGATGCAATAACCTTTGACTTTACTCTGAGCTTTTATGAACATCTACATGATTAGTCAATTAAACACAGGAAAATATATGATTTTAACTGGAAAAATGCAAAATTCAGAGGATAATGTTAGAATAAATGGTGATAAATCACTTAGGAAAGGTTAAATAGAGAGAAAAATTCATTTGGGAACTGCCACAAATCTCACAGTGGGTCCTTATGGGTTAAATTTTCTTTTTCTTTTATAATTAATTTATTCATTCTTTCATTTTCTGAACTGCTTAATCCTACATAGGGTCACAGTGGTGCAGGAGCTGTCTCAGTGGGTGAAGGCGGTGGTGGGTGGGTTCACAATGAGCGTGTTCCTAGTTTATCACAGGGCTGGCATATACAGACTAATAACCATTCACTCTCACATTCACACCTACAGGCAATTTAGATTGACCTGCTAACCTATTGTGTACGTCTTTGTACCTGGAGAGAACCCACACAGACACAGGGAGAACATGCAAACTCCACCTATGCCCTTTTATAATCCAACTGCCTGTTATTCACCTGTTTTTATACACAAGTCAGGCAAATCAGCTAAAATAAAAACACATTTCAGATAAATCTCAACATGCATACATGCATTTTTTGCGTTGTCATAAATAAACTGAATCATGTCATATGTAAATGAGTCCTGTGTTGGTAGTAGATAGAAATGTCAGACAACTGATTTTACTCCTCAGTCTCAAACCACCAGATCACGTATGGAATGAACGCCGTGATTAATTATCTTTTCCACTGGTGAGGATTCACTTGGCAGTGTGTGTGAAGAATATATCCTACAGCTAATCCACAGAGGGATGTATCAGTGTTATAGACAAGATCTTTGTTGCCTTGTCATAATTAAAACAAGAGCCGGACATCTTTGCATTTGGCATCAGAAAGTTGTTAATTTTCATATAAGTTCAGTCAATTCCCATAGTTACAGGCAGTAAAATATACTTTGATCACTGTAATGACATGAAAATCATACACACGTTAGAAATCTGTGATGAAAAGTGTGTTTTTGGTGGAAAAAATTTATGAAATAGTGTTTATTTACTGTCACAGCCTCATTTATTGTATACTTACAGATATTTAATAGAGAGTTTGTTTTCCTCCGATTGGAAAGGGATTAGTGTTTTCGTTGTGTTTCTTACACGCTAAAACTGCTTCCAAAGTTTTACACCCAATCTCTACTAGACCTGAGGGAAATCTATTAATCTACTATAATTAGTCTATTAATATTTAAAGGGAGACCCAGGGCCCAGGAGCGCCACGCTTCACTGCTTGCTTTGTTTTGCCTCCCTGTCATGTTGTTTAGGTCTGAACAGAAAGACAAATATGATAATGGCTTTAGGAAGAAACAGCCTGAGACAAGAATAAGAGCTTGTACATTTGAGCTCTGACATGTAGAGACGCCTGTGTGATCATGATAGGTGCACAGAGGTTAAGGCCAGCGGTGATGGGTCCTTAATTATATACAGTAAATTTGATTTTGGTGTACTTTCTAATTTTGTAAGTTCTGTTTTTTGGTCTATAAAAATCTATGTTCTTAGTTTGTTGCACCAAATAAAAAAAATATCTATAACCACCCAGACAAATATGAATGAACAGATCAACGAGTGTATAAGATGAGGGTAAAATCAGGTGTAAAGGCAGCATAGAATGTAATTAATGTGGTCTATAGTTGTGGATGGAAATGGTAGAAAAATGTGTTTAAGGCATTTAAATACAGTAGCAAGATCTGTATGATATTTCATAAACGATTTTCTTTTTTTGTCAGCAACCACAAAGTAAAAGGACATAAAGGTCTGCATACTGACAACAGCACCAGCGCTGCGCTAACAAAAACAAACCGCTAGACTTAGACAGACTTAGCATTTATTTGTCATTCCAGATTTTACATCAAAAATGAAATTTCAATGCAGTTGGCTCAGCAGGCAGCAGCAATAAATACAAACAGGCACTATATATACAGGATAATATATACAAGATAGAATAAATATGCATATAAAAACACTATGTTTGTCTGATAAAACATCAAAACAATTTCCATTACTGAATATTGCGCAGTTGTATTGCACGTTGGAACAGTCCTGTGCTCATGGGGGGTGGTATTATGTGGCGTTCAGCAGTCTTATGGCATGTGGAGTGAAACTGTTTCTGAACCTGGCTGTTTTGCTGTGACGGCTACGGAACCTCCTTCCAGAGGCCAGCAGTGAGATCAGTCCATGATGGGGGTGGGAGGGGTCTCTGATGATGCTCTGAGCCCTGGTCAGATAGTGTTTCTCAGCAGTGTTCTGGATGGGAGGAAGCAAAGCCCCGATGATTCTTTCCACTGTCCTCACCACCCTCTGCAAGGACTTAAAGTCAGAGACACTACAAGCCCCTGACCAGACAAAGATGCAGTTGGTCAGTATGCTCTCTATAGTGCCCCTGTAAAAGGTGCTGAGAATGGGAGGGGGGAGGTGTGCTCTCCTCATCCGGTGCAGAAAGTGAATGCGCTGCTGAGCCCTCTTCATGAGGGCCCCGGTGTGTTGGGACCAGGCCAGTGTGTCCACGGTGTTTACTGTGCTCTGTAGCACTGACCAGTGTAACTGGGAGATGTACTGGCTATGGCAATAATTGTGCTTTGTGTATCAACTTATAAGCAAGAGAGGCACAAATTGAGTAAAAAAAAAAAAAACAAACTTCCGTAAATGCACCACACTGGACCTTTCTATTATGTGAATTACATGCAGGGGCAGAGCCTATGGGGAGGAGCCATTGCCGGCCACAAGTGACCAACCATCACTGAACCAGATGATCTAATGCAAGTAAACAAGCAGCAGTCAGCGAGTGAGATTGAGTGGAAAACGTGTTAAAGAAGCAAATTATGGCTAGCAATTATGAGAAAATGGGTGTAAATGGTTACTTATTTGATCCGATAATGTGTCATCTTAGATTGGGGTCTGAGACCAGTCCATGACAGCCCAGGTATTCAGACAAATCAACAACTCTGTGTCACTACCGATTCTGGAACAGCCCGTGAAGGAGGCAACATGTCGCTGACCATGCCTGACTGATGGAGCAGTGACTTAGTACTCACACGTACTTGACAACGGGCTATGATGAAAGTTACCTGATGGAACCGCTAGTATTATACAAGATCTTTTGAAATAGCTAGCAATGAAAATTCACTACAGGTACCCTTTAAGTCAATACAATGAGTATGCATATGTCCACACCAGTATTCTACCATTATTCTTAGTTTGATAATATTCTGAATTTCACAGATGTCATTAAGCACCATATTCCACTTCTACATTCTAAATTAGGCCTTTATTTGAACGCTGCATTTTCCTGTTTAGACATGTGGAATATACCGGTTTTATTCCGGATTCATGACGATTTTTAGGACAGTACATTCTGAAAATGAATCTAATCGACAGGTTTATGACACACAGCATCTGTTTATAATCAGCAGGAGTAAAGACAAAGATGGTCTCTAGCAGCGATGGATGCTCCAAAGATGAGTCCACATTTCTGGTCATAAGGAGAAACACACCTACTGTTAAAGATTATGACAGCGGAAAGCAACAGGTTTATAGATATGAGGAAAAATAGAAAAGCCAACGTTTTTTTTTAGAAGGTGTTTGATGGAAAAATTGAGCGAGGCTGCGTTCACACACTGGAACTTCTTCCACCAGTGGAAAACTTTGAAAAAAGCATTAATTATAATGTGGAATGCATGGCTGCACAGAAACTGGAATATTCATTTTCATTTTTTTTGACTTTGTATGTAAGTTGAAGGTTAAATATCGAAAAATATCCAAATATTACATGTTGTAAGCACAATTCAAACAGTATAAAAAAATATTTGTCTCCTGCTATTAGCCATCTTTCATATTTTTTTTTTTACAGAAGAGGGTCCCATGGGTTACTTGGAAGTACAATCCCAAGGACACCATGGTTAAAAATGACAGTATTTTTAGCTGATGGAAAATGACTCCCCAAAGGGATTATTACTCATAAAATACTGTACATGACAAACACACAGTAACAAAAATGTAATAATATACCAGTCAAGGTTAAATCTGCTTCGTCTAAGTTGTTGAAGTTCTTGATCTACATACAGACGCAGCGACAAACAATGGAAAACTTTTACTCTAACTCTGCAGTTGCTGAAGTGGCGTTCACTCGTCTTTTCTGGTCCGTTGCTGTTTGACTCCAAAGAGCTGTATTTTAATTGTGCAACACCAGAAACTACCGCTATTACTCCACCACTGTATTGTATGATTCACATTTCAGCCCCACACCAGTATGACTTGTGCGCTTTTACTCACTGTTGCACACAGTTTTGTGCATTTCTCTCATACTCAGTCTGAAAACAGACAACAGACCGTGCAGTTGTTTTAACAGTCACATTCAGACGCTTCACTCTCTCTCTCTCTCTCGTTCATTTAAGTGTGTCTTCTTTGTATTTTATCCCCCTCTTTTATGCTGTCAGTCTTATTCCATCACTTATTTATGCTTTACTCATCCAATAAATCAGAACTAAAGACAGAAGTTAATTGCGGTAACAGTCTTTTAAAGTAGTCACAGATATGCATTCACAGAGTCAACAACCTTAAATATCTTATTTATAATATGGTATGTAGCAAAGTTAAAAAAAAACCACAGATCACACTTCAGAAATACATGCCTTTCACACTTCCAGGCAACATTTTCTAACATATATACTGTTTTTAGAAGGTGTTTTATAGTAACAATCATGAAGACCACTGCTGGAGTTTTGACTTCTATTGTTTTTTTTTTATTCTCCATGAAATACAGTAAGTTAAAGAACTTAGTGCTTAGAAACAAATCAATGTATTTTCTTTATACAGACCTGAAAAGGTTTATGTAATGTTGATATTCAAAACCCTCAACAGCAGGAGGTAATTTCATACCAGAACACACTGACGACAACAAAAACCACCAACAAATCAATGCTGTGTCTCCACAGACTGAATCACTCACTGAATAAATTATAAAGCTCATTGTTTACACACATCTGTATTATGGTATCATCAAGTTTTCTTCTTTGAGCTAAAACTCTTATCCTATTTTGACAGTTGGTCAAAGTAACACTGTGTCTCATAATCTTATCATGATGCATCAGCTGATGGTTTAGTTTGCTCTCTGTTAGCTCTGTTTTTAAACAGAAAACAGCCACAGTAAAACCCAAATCATCTCCATTTTCTGTACGGTTTGTGTTGTCAAGAGCTGCACTAAAGATCTGTTTGGAGTTATTTAAACAAGGTCAGAACTGTCACAGTTTAGTCTGAACTTTGGATCAACAAACAGCCAACTTAGCAAAGATAATAACATCCCATAATAACTTTATACCTTCATAAGCCTCATAAACTCACCCATGTAGAAGAAACACTGGCATTTCAGCATCAAAGTCCATTCTTTTCATTCAGAGCTGTGTCCAGTGGAGAAAACAACAACAGTGCTTCTAGCTTTTATCACTTTATCACTTTCTTTGACTATAAAAATTCACTCCACTGTATGCTCCAATTTTGTTGTACTGTGTACGTAGCATGTTGACAATGAAGTGACAATAAAGATTTGTCTTAAGTTGTTTCTTAGTGGTCCTCATTTCATCTTGTCACTTTCGGATGCTTTGGTCAAAGGCAATGGCATTAATTTTTTTTATCAACAGTGACTCATTACTCCCTCTAGTGGTCACATAAACGCCCCATCCAGACAGTGTGAATTCATTCACTTCATATCTTTACAATCCAATATATCTGTCCTTTTGGCAGAACTTCAGAGCTCTTTAATTTTAATCACACTAATGATAATTTTAGGTAATCTTTTTAGCAGCTAGAATAAACACTGGCAATTCAACATCAAACTCCATTCTTTTCAGTCAGAGCTGTGTCCAGTGGAGAAAACAACAACAGTGCTTCCACCTTTGATCACTTTGTCACTTCCTTCGACTCAAAAAAATGTCCTTAGCGGTTTTCATCCCATGTGGCCACTTTCTGATGCTTTGGTTAAAGGTCCCGTGGTGTTACTTTTCGTCACCATGGTAGACCGACAGAATGACTCACTACTCCCTCTAGTGGTCACATAAATCTGATGTGTTTGTGTAAATAAATTCAGTTCATAACTCTACTAATATATTGGCATCTTTGGTGAAACTTAAAAGCTCTTTATTCTAAACACCCTTATGTTAATTTTAAGTTATTTTAATGTTAGAAAGTACAAATACTACATATGGCTCCTTCAGTATTTTCAGTTTCCATCTTGACAGCGGCATACCCTGATTTAAAGAGGTAACTGATGCTAAGTATAATGACCCTGTTGAGTGTTCTGTGGGCTGAGGTTAAATGTATAGTGTCCCCATCTGCGCCACATAAATCTTCATTATATGGTACACTCTGACACTTAGGTCAACATTTTAAGGTTAAACCCACACTGTATATCAAACTTCTGATAGTGAACAGAGGGTTAAAAGATACAAGCTGACTGAGTTCATTAACTCAGCCTCCCTCTAAAAATAAATCTCTTATCAGCAGACAATTTTGAGATATCTCCCACAAGACCCTGAAAGAAAACTACAGTGAAAAGAGCTTAGAGTCCAGTGCTGGTCCTTTGGTCGACACCGGGGAGGCTGTTCTGTGCAGTGACAGATGTACTTCACGCTGGCAATGACCTCATGCAGCAGCCAATTCTGTAATGTCCAGTTAATGCAGACTTTAATCTCATCAGTTCAGAGAGGAGGCACCTTTCAGCACTTTCCAGCCTATGGTCTACAAGCCAGAATCGAATCACAGATCTGTGCCAGCTCATTTGGCACAGGAAAACACGTAATGCATATAAAAGTACACAACTACATTAAAATAAACCAACTGGTGATAGATTTCAGAAGTCTGTACATACTGAATACCTTAAAGACACAACAGTTGCACACACCACCTTTAAAGGTTCTGTGTTTAAATTCAGGTGTATTAAATGCTTTTACTTTTTACTTGAGTTAATAAAAACAGTATGTACTACAGTAAAGGTCTCCAGTGTTTTATGTGACGGTCTGATGACACAGGAGGAAGATTCCTTAATGGATTTCTTAAATATAATTCCACAGACATATAAATGAAGTTGCCCATCATTTTGTAAATGCTAAACCCTTACAAACATTTACAAAGATAAAAACAATAGACCAGTGACAAAGAATGGAAACTATTCAGTTTACACTTATAACAGAGCTTTATTAGTACCTAATGAAAGTTAGGGCTTCGTAAAAAGCAAAGTAAATCTTCACCAATCTTAGGTTTTATTTGAAGTTCTTTTTTCTAAAGAGTTTGTGCCTTTCTGTACAGCACAAACAGCTGCACGTTTTCCACTCAGATATAACAAATCAATGTCTGGTACTGATGAAGAATAGCACAAATAGACCACAAATAACTGGAGAGATAAGGCCCAAGGTAGCTTTTATTAATAATCTGCATGGATTTGACAGATATTGACAACCTATGACATCATCTGGCACCTTTTCATTAAAATGTTTTGTTTTAAGGACATGGGCAGCTGTGGCCTATATGCTACATTTGGACACCAAGGACTGGTAATATAATGTGAAAGAGACATTTTCCATCTCCTCTGACACAAGAATCTACTGATCTACCAGTAATCCGGACTGCTGTAGATCTAAATGATGGACATTATCAAAGAGCCCCTTGATCAGATAACCCCCACATCCTTCTTAATAACAGTGGAGCCTTAACGGATACAAAGCAATAAAGTGTCTGGATGTGGCGAAGTCACGTCATGTTGAGACAGTATGAAAGACTTATCAGTCTTTGTCTTGACTCAGATCAGTAAAATGTCTCTTCAATTTGACTCTCAATCTTCTCTGCTCAGAAAAACACTGAACACAGTGTGATCGTAGATGAAGTAGTGGAGGTGAAAGAAAACACTTACAAGAAATAGCCACTATAGCCTACATGTTGAAACCCCCC
>JAPQRQ010000023.1:23310265-23341260 GCA_037367365.1 Apogon talboti | reverse complement strand
ATCTTCTACAACATTGATTCACCAGTAAAACCCATGGAGTTGGATCAATGACAGTGGATGGACACACTGGGTTTTATGTTCAATTATTGATATCTTTGCTGAAAAATTAACTTTAATATAGAAAAATACCTGATTTTTAATTTAAAGAAATGCAAAAAAAAGAAGGTAATATCGTAATAAATGCTAATAAATCATTTAAGAAAGGTTAAATAGAGTGAAAACTTCATATGGGAGCCGCCACAAAAGCAGCACTGGGTCTTTATGGGTTAAATTGTCACATAAATGTTACATTTTTTCCAGTTTTTGTTGAAAGTGTCTCTGCGTTGAAGTAAATTTCTCCATAACATAAAAACCTCAAACAATTTCCAGCCTCTGATCTGGTTTTGGAGTGTTCACATTCAGCCAACTCCTAGTAACAGATTTTTTTTTTTTACTAAACAAAGATCTTTCATCACAACATCTACAGTGTTTCCAAGGTACATCACCGTGCAGGTATTTGGGATTTCATTGCCTAAAATTATTTTCCTAGTATTAACAGTTTTGCCAATATGGTGTTCTTTCTGTTCAGTAACAACACTGAGTATCAACGAATACCTCACTCTGAGTAAATCATGTCTTATAGATTAGTCACGGAAAATGAGAACCATGTGAGTTTTCCTTTTGTATCAAGACTCAAAAAGTTGTAGCGTGACCTGTCTAAGTTAATTAGAGTTGCAATGCAATGTGATTATTTGCACGTACACACTCGACAGTGATGATACTATGTAAATACTGTAAATTGTATATGTATACTAGAGCTACTCCCTTTAAGTTTACATTTTTAGAAATACATTATTATATCTGGCTGCAGGTACAAAAATACCTTTCATTGTGTATTGCAGATATGCATTATATAACTAATCTAATCTAAAATCATTCTACTGTGTGTGTTGCCCTACAACGCAATAATAAGTCTAATGTCAGACGTAAAAATTATTTGCCACATTATTTGTTTAAAGAATTTTAGGTGATGATCCAAGTCCATGCGATCCTGGAATGTCCCTGAGGGCCTCTGTTGGAACCCAGTGTCCCCTCGTCCTGTCCCATCAGCACTTTATAGGGGCAAACAGCCCAGCGTCATTTACACAACACAGCAGCTTTAGACACAAACAGGGTGAACAGTCAGTGCATTCATTTACAGTTACAGTTAAAAAAAAAAAAGCAGCAGCGTTAAGTGTGTCCTTCCAAAATACAGTGTCCTGTGTTCAGTACTGATGAATTTACTAAGAAGTTACTCCTGTTTCCTCTGTTATAGCATAACAGAGGATAATATAGAACTTCTACACCAGGGAGGTCAAACCCATTTTAGTTCAGTTCCACTTTCTGCCCAGTATGATCTCCAGTGGACGGAGCCAGTAAAATAACAACAGTGAAAAAAGCCAAATTACATCATGAAAATGTTTACATCTGCAAAGTTTCCTCAAAAATATCAATAACATGAACAACTTGAAATGTATTAAGAAAAATAAGTGCAATTTTAACAATATTTTGCCTCAGTTTATCATTCAGACATGTACATTACAACATACAGATCACAGCAGATCTACAAATACACAAAACATTCAGTAATATTGGTAAATTTAGACTTAGTTCTATTAAGACATTTCAGGTTGTTCATATCTTTTCAGGTTATTCACTTTTAATTGTGAAAGGATAGTTTGTAAATGTAAAGATTTTCATGTAATTTTACTTTTTTACACTGAAACAAAGGTTTTTGTGGTTTTCATTATCTATAGGTTATTATGATAGAATTATACCAGTCTGATCCACTTTAGATCATATGGTTCTGTATGTGGACCCTGAACACCGTTTATTGTTAATATCTTCTTCTTCTTCTTCTTCTTGTCCTTTCATCTGTTCCCTTCAGGGGTCAAAACAGCCAATCATCTTCCTCCACTGAACCCTGTCTTCTGCTTCCTCTTCTCTTACACTAACTAACCTTCATGTCCTTAATTGTTAATATCTTCAGTGTATTTTTTGCATTTCACAAATTCCTCCCAGGGGCCGGATTGGACCCATTGGCGGCCCGGTTCTGGTCCACGCACCGAATGTTTGACGCCTGTGTTCTACACCATGTACTGAAGCTATTTTGACCCTGACACACTTATTAGATACTGACTAAAGCAGGGGTAGCCAACCCTGGTCCTCGAGGGCCGGTGTCCTGCATGCTGTAGATATTTCCCTCTTCCATCACACCTGGTTCAATTAATGATCAGCTCATCTTCAAGCTCTGCAGAAGCCTGATAACGATGTGATGGCATCCAGGTGTGATGGAAGAGGGACATATCTAAAACATGCAGGACACCGGCCCTCCAGGACCAGGATTGGCTACCCCTGGACTAAAGCACTAACTACTGTCTGATTTTTTCTGTCAGTTTTTTTTTTTTTTTAATAAAGCATTTATTTTATTTCCAAAGGTTGTAGCAGGATATATAAAGTCACACTGTTGCTAAAATGTTCTTCCAGACCAGCAGTACTTTACTCAGGCCCACCCAGAGCCTACAGCTCACTCATGCAAGTATCCCATGACTCACTGCTGCAGTGATACTAGACCAATAACAGTCTTTCTAGTGCTTTGCTTCATAGACTTGCGCCCTAAAATCTTCCCGTATTATATTTAGAAATCTAGTGTGCAGGAATATGTGCTTGCAATGTTCTACATGCAGTGACCAGAAGAATAGAAACCCTGTCTTTGGAAAGGAAGTCACAGCTTATGTATGCACAGTAACCCCACATTTGGTAAATGCATAAGTGACATAATTAATGACAGGCATCAGGCAGTTTTAGAGAAGCAGGGCGTATTTCATCCTCAACAGGATCACAGAGACGCTGCGGTTTTTGAAGATGACAGACTGAAAAGGCCGGTCGATGAATGATTCAGATCACAGGACGCTTTGTCAGAACATTAGGTGAGGAGCGGCGCTTTGTAAGTGGACGCAGGAAAGACGGCGTTCCGGTTTAAAACACACGGTGATTTGTACCGGACGTTGGACGAGATAAAGGACGAGACACTGATGTGGGAGCGCGTTAGCATCAGAGCGGAGCGGGTTCATTCAGTCGTGGACTTCCTGGCCTCACAGAAGAGCAGGTGTCGAGGCTCTGATCATCAGCTGTGATCACACTTGAAGGTGTTTTAGCCAAGTGTGTAACATAGTAGAGTGTTTAATTTAGTCTTATCAAACAGGGGTCTCTGTTCTTCTGGTCACAGAGACGTCCAACATGAGAGGACTGCAAATAGAAGACTACACCTCAGACCAGTCCTCTCTGTTATAGCGGACGTGGCTGCTTTAGAGTGATTGAAACTAAGAGAAAATGTTTTGGAACAAAGGAAAAATGTGTTGGCGACCACATCACTTAATTTGAAAGGTCATTCACACAAATGTAATAACAGTCTTAAATATTAAACTAGTTTTTATTGTTCGGTTTTGACTTTTTTCTTTCAGTTCAGTTTGATTTGCTTCTACAGTGCATCATACAGATATGCACAAATGTTCCTCTGAAATTCGATGTAGGCAGGCGTTTTTCTATAGTTATTATTTTAATTAGGTTTTTATTAATGCTGAAGTTAAGTCAGTTATTGCTTTTTGTATTTAAGCTCGTGTAACATCCTGTTTTTGTGGTTTTTGTCAGTATTTTATTTTGATTTTAGACAGTTTTAGCGTTAGAGGTAGAACAACCACTGTTGCCCATAAAGTTGGAATAATTATGTTTTCAGACACATTTTTCTTCTTATTCCTATTTCTACACATCAGTAATCACCTGCGACCAGGTGTAACGATTACATACTGAGTCCCAGTCAGACTTTATCTATCAAGAATGAATCACATTGTCACAGTCATTTCATAAGAACAGGTAAACATATTTGATTCCAACATTACGGGCCATAGTGCAGCCTGTAGCTGTACGGTGCATAATGGTCCACGTGGTTAATGTGCTTGTGTGTGATATGCACTTCCAGCAGGACAGCTCTGAAGACCTCACCTTCCACTACTGGGCCTTGTTTGACGGCCACGCCGGATCCGGGGCGGCCGTGGTGGCCTCCCACCTCCTTCACCATCACATAGCGCTGCACCTCCAGGAAGTGATGGAGATCCTTTGTATGCCGTCGCTGGTTCCCCCCACATGCCTGGGAGAAGAGCCTATTAATCACCACCTCACCCCGACTTCCCAGCGCGCCCTTACGAGGGCTGCGTCACTCCGTGGAGCAGCGGGTGCTCCAGGATCCCCGAGCACGCCGCCCACGCGGTTCTTCACCGAGAAGAAGGTTTCACACGAGAGCCTGGTGATCGGAGCCATTGAGAATGCCTTCAAAGACATGGTAAGGGCTCCTAATGTCAGCCTAGAATGTAGAAGGATAGATGTTGGAATAAGCCTGTGATTGGCCGACTACTAACCCCCTCCTCTATTTGCATGTTACCGTTTCCAAAGTCCCTCCTCCTTCCTGAGCTTCTGAGTGGACAGCATGGACCTGATTGGTACTCCATTTTGCAGAATTGGTGCTGTTTTAATGCCACGACTTACCTCATGTGCAAATGTTTCACCAAAACAAGTTCTGCTCCAACACTAATTGCAAAGACACCCTCACCTCTGTGGTTTAGTGCCGCTCCAAACCATTGGGATTTGTTTAAAGAAACAAAAACGAGCCGGAGAATCCTTTCCCTTTTTAACTAGTTTTTATTTCTTTGGGTTTGACTTTTTTCTTAACTTCAGTTTGGTTTGATGTGCTTCTTAAGTGGTCACAACAACAATCACAACAACAACAGTGCATTCTACAGATATGCACAAATATTGTTCTAAAATAAGGGGTAGGCAGCCATTTTTCTATAATTATTATTTTGATTAGGTTGTTATTAATTTTTAAGTTCACTTAGTTATCATTTTGTGTATTTAAGCTCATGAAACATCCTCTTTTTGTGATTTTTGTCAGTTTTTTATTTTGATTTTAGACAGAAACACACTGTTGCCCATAAAATTGGAATACATTTTGTTTTCAGACACATTTCTCTTTTTATTCCTATTTATACACCTCAGTAATCACCTTTGACCAGGTGCAATGATTACATACGGAGTCCCAGTTACACTTCATCGATCAAAAATACATTACATTATCACAATCATTTGATAAGCTGAGGTAAAAAGACATGGTCTCTTAATGTCAGCCCTGAATGTATGGATAGAATGTTGGAATAAGCCTGTGATTGGCTATTTGCATGTTACTGTTTCCAAAGTCCCTCTTTCTTCATGGAACAAATGCAGCATGGACCTGATTGGTACTTCATTTTGCAGAATTGGTGCTGTTTTAATGCCACGACTTACCTCATGTGCAAATGTTTCACCAAAACAAGTTCTGCTCCCACACTAATTGCAAAGACACCCTCACCGCTGTGGTTTAGTGCCGCTCGAAACCATTGTGATTTGTTTAAAGAAACAAAAAGGAGCCGAAGAGTTCTTTCCATATTCCAGAATGATAATAGGTTCAGGCAGACCTTGCTCCAGCACTGGCACAATGCTCAAACCAAGTAATGGAGGTTAGTTCTGGCAGTTTAGGGCTATATGTCACTTACAATTCATTTCAACTGTGGCAAGTTTGATGGTTGAATAATATATGAAAACATCCATACAAACTCCAAATGTCATAATCCATGAGCTCAGCTGTTTACATGTATATATTCCAGTCAGTATTTCACCAAAAATGGTCTATGTTTGACTGTTCAGTGCTGTTTATACAGCCATCTATCAGTCAGGACTATTTGACAGTCATACATTAGATTAAATCAAGTATTTACAGCATTTCTGAAAGTTGAAATGAATTCAGCTGGATCAGGTCATTTTCTTCTAAACACATAATCTCACTAGATGGACACGGTTGAGGTTCATAAGGTTGTCAACATAGTAACACACACTTAATGTATTACTGTTTTCCTCAAATTGAAGAAATTGTTTAACTGAGTAAAATATCAGTCAGTCAGCAAACAGCTTTTAGCCCAGGAGAAATTCTGCACTGTTTCCTCCTTGTAGCTGCTTCAGGTCACACTCACCATCTGGCTGTGCTCTAAGTAGATGCTGGAGTCTCAACCCAAAAGAGGCCAAGAGAGGGACCCAAGACCAGAGCCAAGACCAGAGCCAGTCAAAACAGTGCAAGGCCGAAAGATGAGTTCTGAGGGTGAAAGGGTCAAAGGTCACTGGACGTAGTTGCAACACAGTCACAATCAACAGTTTCTGCTAGGTTTGTTATACTTATGTTGTAATATTTCCCTATGTTTTCCTAACATATAAGTCACTCTGCGTGTTGGGAGTTAAGGCCACTTGATGACTTATACATTCCATAAACATACAGATTTAGAAAAAATTATTCAACCACTGTGTTAAAGTGGTGAAAAGTCAACATTTTTCATAAATGTGACTTCTGAAGTCATCAAGATTTTTTTTTCTTATGTTCAAATGAAAGCAAAATACTGGCAAAAGACACATTAAATCTTTGCCATGCAAAACTTGAAACAACAATATTCCAAGGACAGAATATTAAACGGTCATGTTGAAGATCTGTTATATTGAGTTTCCATAGAAAATTATTTCAAAGGCTAGAAAAAATAATGATTTAGTGTCACTGCACAAGTACAAGTACTCAGTATAGTACAGTTTGGTATCTGATCCAATGTGCTTGTAATGAAAAAGGTGTAAAAGAAGGAAACATTTCAATATTAGGGGTATGGTATTAATGGTCCTATAATTAAAATAGATTATATAAATATAAGTATGAATATGTGGAGCACACAGTTTGATGAACCAATTACACACATACAGTATAAATGCTACAAATAATGATAACACATGCTATATATAAATAAATAAGCTAAAGATACATACATGAATTACATATTATGAAAAATGTATGCACTTTTCATACATTTTTGTGACCGACCAAATAAAACCATATGTTTTTTTTGTTTTGTTGGCCTTTTTTTACTTTCTTTTTTTTTTTTTTTTTTTTTTTTTTTTAAATGTGTACAGGTTATAACAGATGCTCTGCATTGTCTCCTGAAAGCTGCAGGGTGGATGGATGAGATCACATGGATAGGTTAAATTAGATTTGGTAGAAGGCACTACAGATCAATCAGTTTAGGAAGTTCAGTTAAGTACATCCTGGTGCTTCCACCTCTAAGCCACTAGGTGGTAGTATGCAATTAATATTTTTTTTTACCAAGCAGTCTCACCTAAGCTACCTTGGGGAAATAAAGCGTTGGAATAAGTATGCTTTGGGATGTATAGGAGGTTGTATTTATATACAAGTTATTTAATTAATTGCTCTATTGAAAATTCTTGGTGGATAATATCGATTTGATTATATTTTGGTTTAGAAACATTAGAAGCACAGATTATTATGCTGGCTATTATATGTGTATCATGTTGTCAGTTATTTATGAAGTAGTCAGCCTCTGTCATTCACTGTTTGTTTATTAGTTTTCAGAAACCTCATTATAATTAATCAATATCTGCAATATTTTATGTGGCTCCGAATATGAACTTTTTATCTGTTCTACTTTCCCTTCAAGTAATAGTAAAAATGTCTCCAAATGTATTTGTATCATGTTCTTCCAATATAGTTCAGTAATTTTCCTAGACAGCATCATTTATTTGACATTTCAAGAAACATTTGATCAGATGCAGACATAACACAGATGTAAAATGTGCACTTCCACTGTGAACTCATCCACAAGTTGAATTTGGCAGAATCTCACTCCTTAAAGCCCCCGCCTTATTTTTAATGAACCTCATTCTTTCAGAAAACGAGAAGCGCTGTGGAGTCTTAGTAAGGTTTAGTATGGGTCGGAGTCTCTGTTTCTGAGTCTCTGTTCTGTATCTTCACGGATCAGCCTCCGCCATTAATTATCCTCTACTACGAATCACTGCATTGCTATGGAAGTGGTTGGTTTGTGGCTTCACTGGCCTCATATGACCCTCAAATCCTCAGTGTAAAGCATTTATCTGTAGCCTGACCTGAATTCTGTCTAACTGTGTCTGTGTCTGATCAGTTTAAGCTATTTTAGTTTCAACACTGATAACTCTTCCACCCCACACCCTTTTTTTTTTTTTACATGAACAAGCTAATGGTACACTTCTGTATTAGCATAGCTTAGCATAAAAACTCTATTTCCCAGCATCCTCCCTGCTTTCTGTTCACTTTTTCTTACATTTATGTTTGTGTATACAACACAAAAATGCAATTCTGTGTAAAAACCAAGTGTATCTTAGTGATGTACTTTTAAACTTTGCAGAGAGCTGCATTAGCTGTTTCTCCTCCTTCCAGTCTTTATGCTAAGCTAAGCTACTTGCCTCCTAGTTTTGCCTCGGAACTTCATGCACAGAGTGGTGGTATTTTATCACACTCATAAAAGAAAAGAGAGTAAGCATATTTCCCAAAATGTTTAAAGATTAATAGGCTGCCTTCAGGAGGCTATGTCGATTAATAGAATGTACACATTTTGTTGCACATTGTATGGTATGGATTTTTTTTTTTTTGTGTGGGCTGCAGTAATGTGTCGCTGTGTGCATTTACATACGTATGTGGCTGCTGCTTTCTGGTTCCAGGGGTTGGATACACACTGGACTTGTTGATACTCTGGGTTATCAGACAATGACAGGGGTCTGAAACCCATGGATCCTGAGCTCTTTAGGCTCTCTCCAGCAGCTCCTTGTGGATTTGTCTGAAAGAAGAAAAGAAATATACAGAAATGAATGATAATTAGATAGATCTGCATTTATTTATTTGACATGGACAAAACATTAGCACTGGAACCGCAACATACACTATGAATAAGTACCAGATGGACTGTATTTAGTGCCTGTAGCTAATCTGCGATATGTGTTCACTGGAGGCTTTAAAAAAAAAAAAAAAAAAAAAACCCATGCAAATATAATATAAGTAATAAGAATTGCCCTGAAGGTTATTTTACTCATGCAGTGTGTACCTGTACTTGAATCTATTCAGTTGTGTGAGATGGGAGATCATCATTTATAATTTTGCATTTGCTTTAGACCTAACAGGTTTTATATCAACAGAGAGTGATCCTTTATCACTGGAAACCTGAGTTAGACCTGATATATGGAAAGGTGTTGGTCAACCTGATGACAGAGAGTGCATCATTGGAATAATAGTCAACTAACATAATCAGATTAGACAATCATATTTAATGGTCTGGAGGGACCTGTCAAAGACGAATGTATTGGTTTTTTGATGCCATTGCAGTGTTTTTTTTATACATAATTCTAATGGTTTGATTATATATTGACAGTATGATGTGTGAAGGTAAGTATATAAAGCTATGTTATGCTGAAAGACAGGTACATTCTGATAAATCTTTCTTTGCAGATTCACTTTTTCATCCAAATGAGGGGTGTGAATCTAAGATTGATTAGATTTGTTTTTTTTGTTTTTTTTTTTGTGCTTTAAGATAGATTTTGTTTTCTCTTTCGTGTAAGAAATGTCACTAAAGTTTGTAAAGGTTGCTACCCCTTTACTATATGAACGGTTGACAGGAGAATATTAATGCTTTGTCTTAAAAGAGTACTGACCAATGTTGCCCAAAGGGTTTTCTTGCTCTAGAAACATCTGATATGCTATTAATTTGTTTAACAAGAATGAGTAATCGAGGTAATTACCTGTCTCGCTGTCCGTCATCAGAGCTTTTCATCTATTCTGACACTCTTTTTATGCGTTGTTGTTCTTAGATTACCTTTCTCTCTTTTTCTGTCTTCCACATTGCACAGTTCAGGGTGAGACATTTGGAGAAATATCGTAACATGTTTGGGTTGGTATTTCCTTGAGGCTCTGTCCAAATAAAACTTTTACTGCATTAAGATGACAGTTAATGTAGGAGATTGCTGGGTGTGTGTGTGTGTGTGTGTGTGTGTGTGTGTGTGTGTGTGTGTGTGTGTGTGTGTGTGTGCCGCTCTTTCCTCCTTTACTGTCATCTTGTAGCTGGAATTATAGTTTTTAACTTCTTCATTGATTATTTATTTAACTTTTTTTAATCTTATTACTGAATATGAGAGACTTTCACTAGACAGTTTGAGATTTGTCATTCCAACCTCACAAATTTTATTCCTTTAACTAATAAATAAATAACTAATGAATTGCAGAATGTAGTTAAACCCAGTACTCTACCCTGCTGTACTACCGGTAATAGTAGCTGTAGTCTAATAGAACAGAGTGTTTGTGCAGACAACATACTAAGTCTATCTTTTCTGTCTGTCTCTGCTGGTTCTTTAGTTTGGTTATGCTTCCTGGTGGAAGTGGAGAGGAGAGAGGTGTAGATGTTTATGCAGACATTTTCATTATTAAAGACTTGCCTGCAGCAAGAGGTATTGGATACAGAAAGGATAAATATGTATGGCTCACGTTGGATTCATAATTCATTCAGGGTGAAGGACACATTTGTTCACTCTCCCCATCACACCTCAACACACACATATCTATCCACAGACACACATATCAGCGGTCTATACTCATGCCCTCTCCGGAGAAGTGTGTTGCTTCAGCACTAACAGTGGTGTGTGTGTGTGTGTTCACTAGTATGCCGATGTTTTTGAGAATCAGTCTGAATTTTTAACAATTGAAGTGAGGACATCTACTAATGAACACATTGAGCTCATTAATGGTCACCCTTGGACAGACCCTCAGAAGACTGTTAGAGGGTTAAAACTTGGATTTAGGGTTCGAGTAAGACGCTTGGAAATGGATTTAACCAATCAGAGTCTTCACAGTGTGATAGCATAAACGTGTGTGTGTTGTTTTTTTTTTTTATCATTAGAAAGATGGAGTATAGGGATAGGAAAACCATTTCTATCTCATATGAAATCTTGCACAAGGTAATCACAAATCACATACACACATCCATGAACTTCTGCAGAAACTCATGTTTATGTGCACAATGTATGTATACACACCTTTAGTCGCAATCAGGTGGAGGCCGTCGACAGCCGGGCACAAGCCAATGTTCTTTAGATAAGATAAACATGCCTCATGGGAAAACATGTTAAGGGTAGAAAAGCCGTAAATGTATTTGCCAACATTTTTTTTTTTTTTTATCTGTCTCAATCTGCTGATGGTGATGACAGAACGCCACAGGGCACATCCATTTTTCTGAATAACTCTGTGTTTCTTTTTTGGCGTTTAAAGGCCCCCAAAGGAGTCATTAACGGCAGTCCAACAATAGCAGGAAGAGCATAAAGGGGTTAAATCAAGTGTGAGCAGCTTGGTTCATATTTATGTTAGCATTTTGATTAATTCAGTGACAGGTTAATTATTCATCTAATTAATGAACTGATAGCTCAGATTTTTTCAAGTCATTTTTTGGTTTAATTAGCACCAAATTAATCTGTGCTAATTAACTGGTGTAATAACCAGCAGTCCCTCCAAACTTTTCCTTCCATCCTTTTGGTTTCTATTCCGTTTTATTGCTCCTTGACTCATGGCACTCTTGATAAATGAATTCATTATGGTGCTATAATTAATAATAGCATCATGCTGGGTTTTAAGTATCAGAGTAATTCTTTACCCGGAATCAGGTCCTTGCTTGAATTCTATGTGGTACTGTGTGATAGAAAAAGTTTTTTGAAGGCTAAGTAGATTAGAAACAAGATAATGTGCAGAGGATTGTTCTGATTATGTGGTGTGTGTGTGTGTGTGTGTGTGTGTGTTTTTAGGATGTGCAGATAGAAAAGGAGAAGGCGGTGTACAACATCTCAGGTGGATGCACAGCTCTGGTGGTCGTCTATTTACTCGGGAAGCTCTATGTTGGGAACGCCGGCGACAGCAGGTGAGATGTAAACACACACACACACACACACAGAGAGAGAGAGTATTTAGACGTCTTAATCTGTCGCTCACCGTTTTGTGCCCTGTAAGAAGACGCAAGAGTGTCGCAACTTAAATAAACACCGTCTGTTTTGTCTGCTCTCGTTCCTCAGAGCTATCATTATCCGGGCGGGGGAAGTCATCCCCATGTCAGCAGAGTTCACGCCAGAGTCAGAGAGACAGCGGCTGCAGTTCCTAGTAAGAAAACCCTTGTTCTCGACTCTTCTGTAGCGAGCACAGCTGTCAGATATTAACAGAGCTGACCTCCCCTCCTGTTGAGACACCACCTATGCTTAGCTCTGTCCCTCTTACACCGCCTGCTGTCTTTGCCAACTTAATAGACTATGGAATTGTTTTTCCTATCCCCTGGCTATATCAGTCTTCTTTTTTCTGCTTTTTTTTCTCTTTTTCATATCAAAGGCCTACATGCAGCCCCACTTATTAGGGAACGAGTTTACACATCTGGAATTCCCGAGGAGAGTTCAGAGGAAGGAGGTGGGGAAGAGGATGCTGTACCGTGACTTCACCATGTCGGGATGGTGGGTAGTTAATAGACTGACTGATGATTTAATGGACTGATCCACTGATTAATCTCTTAATGGAAAATACAGTGCGTGGCTAACACACAGAATGCTGACTGTTGATGTTATCACTGTTATAGATCTCTGAATGTGTGTGTTTAGTCACTTTCTCCACTGCCTTCCTGCTAATTTATTTAATACTGAACACATTTGATAAAACCACTGCTCAGTTTTTTTTACACCATCTAACTTCCTGCATATCAGCTCCTTTCATGACCTTGAAAAGGGAAATTAAAATAAATCTGCTGACCTCATTGAAGATTAATTCATCACATTAACTGTTTTTGAGGGATTTTCTAAAATGAACTTGTTTCACAAACAAATATAGGCAATAATAGATCAATACTATAATACACCCTCAAGTGCATCATTGTAAAAAAGACTTTTGAATATTTAGCATCAAGTAGGATGGAAGTGACCAGTATATTTTTGTTTCCAAGTGTGTGTAGAGTTGAAGAAGAAGTGTGTGGACATAACATTATTTGAAATTTATCTTTAAGTAGAATAAAAAGAATAAATGGAGAATAAGTGGAATACATAAAAATTGGGAAACAAGGAGAACAGAAGAGACAAAGGCATCAAAAAGTGAGTGAAAGGAAAGACTATGTGTAGTTTAACAAGCAAGCAAAACACATATTTAATACCAGGTGGGGACGCACAATGTGCTGCACCAAGTCTACAGTGGAAGTTGTAGCCAAAACAAAGCCACTAACCGACCATTACAGTGAATCAAGAAAAAAACTTCATGAAATAATCATTAAAACAAAAAGCAGACC
Organism: Apogon talboti; assembly: GCA_037367365.1. Taxonomy (NCBI): domain Eukaryota; kingdom Metazoa; phylum Chordata; class Actinopteri; order Kurtiformes; family Apogonidae; genus Apogon; species Apogon talboti. The sequence goes on along the minus strand of JAPQRQ010000023.1, from coordinate 23,328,007 downwards.
ATTAAAAGATGCAAAACAGTCAGATAAAACTATTAAAGATAAAATAATATAGTAATTACCAAGAATACACCATTAAAGAGAATAAAACTGAAAATATACACACATAAAAGCAAATAAAATAAGACAAAAGGTTATAACACAGATGACTCCAGTTTAGTCTTTTTACACAGTGGAGAGGAATCTAAAAAGGAGTATTCAGGTACATGTCTCTACTTCCATATAATATAAGACCTTTACAATACCCAGACTATACTATTACACTACATGTGACGTAAACATGTGTTAATATGGGGCATGAAATTCAAAGGAAGAGAAAAAAAGGGAACAGAGAGGTAAAAAGAGATCAAGCTGGGGACAAAGCAGGTGACTAAGAGGAGATGAACTGTAGGATTTCTGACACCACCTCTGTGCAGTTGTGCTTTGCGGCGTCATTCAGTTCAGCAGATGTAGGTCATTCAGCGGCTGTGTTCCTTATTGGGCTCAGAACTCTCAGCGTGCCTGCTTACTGTCTCAGCAGCGCAGACAGCCTGTGATGTATTTTTAATCAGGTTCTACCCATAACCCAGTTCTGCTCGTTTCACCCAGACTAAGTCTGAGTCTTAAATTAGTACCCTGTCAGCCACTGTGGCTGATTGCTCTGATGTGTATGGGTACGACTTAACTGTGTCAGTCTGTATAGGTGCAGCTCAGACGCTCTATAGGTACACACTGTCATTTTTAATACGGCTCCCTTTCTTTGCATGTACACGCTGTCTTGTCTGTATGTGCAGCCTTTGTGCCCACACGCTGCTTATGTGTGGGTGTGCACCGGCATCCAGTTCCCTCAAAGGCATCTATGATCAAGGCCACGCTCTAATGAAGGCAAACAGGCCTGTAGCCCACCACTCTGTCTTCCTGCCCTGCTTTCTTTACCTTCCCTCCCTCCAGCCAGTTGGACGAGCTAGCTTTGGCATCTCAAACCATAATGGTGGTCAGTGTCCAGGTCAGTAGGCGGTTTTATATAAAGACATGCTGAAGTGATGGATGTTGAGCAGTCGGCGATGTTAGACATGATCCAAACACCCCGGCAGTACAGCCAAGCGGGCAGAGAGAGGGTGGGAGGCTGGACAGATCAGAGAGGGGGAAAAAAAACATAAAAGAAATGGAAGTAGATTGAGGTAAGCTGCAATGAGAGAGAAGGCTGGAAGGAAAAAAGATGAAGAGAAATAAAAGATTGTGTCCAGATCACATGGTGACAGCAGTGATAAATGACAATAAACTGCACACAACCTGGCATCTCTTAGTGCCCACGCCCACAGGGGAGTCTGTTCCTCTGTTCTACCCCTTGATCCTATAGGCGATGAGGAAGAAAGGAGGGAGACTAACACGCACCTTCATCACTGTCATACATTTCCACTCCCTCTCCTGTCCGGCTCTTTTGTCTTATTTTCTTATTCCTCGATGCCTTTGTGCGTGACTGACGCCGTCGTCTTTGCTGGATCGTTGCCATAAATACTGGCCTCGCCCCGCGCCTGAAAGCACCACTCAATCTATGAAAAGCCCATCAAGGTTAGCCAAAAAGTTTATTTGACTATCAATTGTGCTAGTTTGTCTGAGTCATCCAGTGCTGACACAGCCCGTCCAATGTCACCTCAAAGTCTGTCCGCTGGGGCGTGGATGATGTTGTGTTTGTGTAAGTGCGTGTTTGTGCAGGGATGCATAATGTAGCAGTCAACGGGTCATTTATTTCAAGGCTAATACCAGTTATTACTAATTAAGTTGATAATAAATAGCATATGAAACTGATACAGTATCTCAGTGTTGGGTTTTACAGTGAGTCTGGCTAGATCTGGGGCCTGAGAGTCGCATTGTGGCTGAAGGGTTGCCAGTTCCATTCCCTGGACTGGCAGAAAGTTACTGGCTGACGTGCCCTTGAGCAAGGTACTTAACGCCCATTTGCTCCCTGGACAATATATGGCAAGCCCACTGCTCCTAGTCTGCAGTGGGTGGTGTGTTCCTGCATGTTCTGCTGATGGGTTAAATGCAGAAGGTCAATATTGTGTGTGGTGCACTTCTACACTTGTGATCTATATACTGACAAATAAAGAATCTTAATCTGTTGCTATTATCACATAATCACCTTTGAGCAATTACTTTAGCAAGTGTTTTAAATAATCATGCTAATCATCTCCATTCATCTGCATAGTAACTGCAATATAATATAATGTAGGATGATAAAAGAGGATAGGATATAACTCCTTTATTATATTGTATTGCAATATTCTCATTGTAATTTTAGCTGAACTATCATATGCTTTTTATTTAATCAAAACATACAGTCGTTGCCAAAAGTTTTGGTAGCAACGCAAATTTTATTTTTGCAAGTCTCACTGCTTCTTTTTATTTTATTATTTTTAGATTTCATTCCATGCGTATCTGTATATTGAAGATTCTAACCATAACGTAGGCAATTTTAAGCTTATACCAAACACTTTTGTTGGCAAATAAATCAGATTTATACAAGGAGTCAGTTTGTGTCACTGTCAGCTATCAAAACCCATGACTATAGACTGTATACTGAATAAAGACCAATGCTGCAAAACCATATCTTTCCGATTTGTCAAAATTTTGCGAAAATCATGTGCAGTAAAGACATGAAGATATCACGTCTGTCTGTCCGTCTGTCTCATTGGTCATTGTAGCTGACAGTAATAGCAGTTTAAAAAAATCAGACTCATGAAATCTATCTAATCTGAGTCCAAAATCACTGTTACCCAAAGTAATTATTCACACATCCAATACATTTTTCCCCCCACGAAACTTATAATAACAGTAACATTATGTCTTGTCCTGCAGCCAGCCACCACGGGGAGATAGGACTGTTATAACTTCACTTGTTGAGGGCGATCACAATGTCCGCATTTATGTAAAACTAAGTAAAGAAGGGCAAGATCTGCAAAATCTGATAATACCTTACTTACTTACTTTTAGCATGACATGTTATTGTTTAGATGACACTAACTCTAGTTAACTAGTAAGCACAGAAGTCTAAAAAAATTGTTGCTAGTTAACCCTTTATATGGCACTCATAGAAATATTCTGAAATTCAGTGTGTTATTGGAGGACATAACAAGACTATATGAGTTTTTTGAAATTTTTCAAAATTTTATATTGTTATGTAAAAAAATCAAAGTCAATGAAGTTACCATATTTGGTTCCTTATCCATTAGTGGCAAAAAATGTTTTAAAAAATCCTAGAAGTAAATGTAAAAAATACAAGAAAAACACATGTAAGGTGAAAGGAACATGTATTTAAGAACTGTTCTTGTCACTGTTTTGTGATGTATGGGGAAATTACCAAAAATAGTCACTTGCCTGATAAAGGGTTAAGTAGATAAATGGTAATTAAAAAAAAAAGTTCAGCTAGTTACGTCATAATGACTTTATTGCAGGTATTTGGACAACATTCGCTTCCATTCAGTGGAGCTTAATCACCTGACATGTTATACTTTCATCACTATTTCCAACATTTGAGACTGAACTGGTACTCTTTAAGCGGCATCTTCTGATTATGTCTTCTTCTTTAACTTCTATTGTCATTATCAGTCATTTCTTTGAATATATCTGTATATTGGTTATGTCACATCTGCCCCATGCAATCTTTAATTTCCAAAGCCTCAGGCAAACAGACATTTTATTTGTGTTCCAGTGTATTTTTGGCAGATAACTGATGCAGATACTGATGTAACTATCTGTTTTGTTACTGTGTCCTTGTTGTTATTTATCCTTGGCTTGAAGAAAGATTCATTGCAAACAAGTAGTTACTGTTTTATAGCTGTTTATGACATTATCTTTGTATGAACACAGATTCCAGTATGCAAATTTATGAAAAAACCTTTAATATAGCACGACAGATAGATCAGTTTCATATGCAGATACTATCGATATAGGTCAATATCAATATCGGCCGATATATACTAGATTATCACTACAGATAATTGTAAAACCGTTAAATATCGGATTGGATAATTGACCAGGTTGATAATCGAGCATAAAAGAGCATGTGTGCAGATCTGATGAGTGCACATTGCTAATGTTTCTCTGTCACACCTCTTTGCACTGCACCCGCCTCGCCTGCTGCTCCAGAGATGACATCAGTCTTTTCCATACCCGCCTCTCCTCACCTGCAGAGAGAATGATACAACCCTCCTTCCTTCCCTCCTTCTTCCCTGCATCCCTCCTCTCCTCTCCTCTCCTCTCCCCTTCCCCCACTCTCGCTCAGTCAGTCAGTCCCTTTGGTCCCACATTGCAACGTACCAGGCCACTGAACAGCCCTAGAATGTGAAAGCACTCAGTGTTGTGGTCAAACAGTACAGCCCTTAAGCAACCCACGTCACTTAGGACTATGTGTCCCAGAGTGGGGAGCAGGTATCATAACAGGATTAATGTGTATCTCTCTCACTCTGTCACACACTCGTTATCTCAAGTCAGACAGCCTGCATCCGCTGTAAACACACGTCTCAGGAGAGGAACTGTCCCCAACAGCAGGCTTTGGGGATTTCATCCAAGGCATCTTTGAAATAATGACAGAATATGTGTCTCTATGTTGTTTTTTTTTCCAGACACTGACACTTAGTGAAGGTGAAATACACAAATGAAAGTCTGAAGTGTTATGGAAGCAGGAATAGTGTTTCTCTCTATTTTTTTTTATTTTTTATTAACCAGGCAGGGAAAGACCTCTAGGTTAATTAGTGCCTCTTAATGCTCCGTTTGAGTTTTACACTGTCACACTGCTGTTTAAGAGGGTTTTTCCACACCATGAACACTGCAAACATAAGTGAGGAAACACTTCTATGGACTGTTATTTCATGCTACAGCTCTCCGCTCAGAAGTATCCCAGGCTGTAAGACTGTATTTTTGCATTTGTGGGCTTAGTTTGCAATGATAGTTCTCGCTCTGCACACTGTTAAAAAAGTGCTGAGTGCAGCAGTATAGCGCTCGCCTAAGGTGGAAACATATGGTCTCTCTGAGTGGAACCAGCAGTAATGTAAAAACCATCCTGGTCTCTGCTAATCTGCTTCACAGCCACTGAAATACATTGGATAAGGTGTTTAAAGCAGGATGGGACTTTTTGCAAATGACACTTATGTTTGTTTTAAGCAGTTTTCAGATGATGTAGCTTTTACGTTCTGTAGTTGAGTCCATTTAAAAGTACGCCGAACATAATAAAGCTTTTACAAACATTCCTCCTTCATTTCATTTAAAATAATGTCCAACATAAAGACTAAATTGCGTCTGTAAACGCTGTTTAACCAAGGTAAGACCTCTGCATGTGTACTGAGCCAGATTTTTTTTAAAATGCATTGCACCTGGTATGAGTTGTAAATGGAAAACTTTCTTCTGGCAGCTCTACTGGAAATTGGCTCAAATTTGTACATTTTCTGGTATAGTGACACAGCTGTGCCTCTGAAGTCGAAGTCTTTGTGAGGAAAAAAAATAAGACTATTTTCTCTATGAGCAGGAGTGCAAGGTTTCCATACAGCAGGTTTCTTAAGAGAAAGGGTGAAAAGTGTATCTTAAAACCTTGGATATTCGTCCAAAATATGATACGGTTTCTTGCCTTGTACTACAGCTCTGTCTGGACCCAGTCTAAAAATAGTAAATTATTCATTACTATTCACTGCCCTGAGAACGGAGGAATGTGAATGTACATACTCTTGCATCAGTCAGTCATTTAACATGCAGATGTTCAGATGCATTCATACACATACACACACTCACACAAAAACCCAAAATATGACCGTCTCTTGATGTTTGTGTTTGTCACTAGGGTGACTTTTACAAGATCAATTAGAATGGGGAAAAAGGAGAGAAATATATGAAGGCTCTTTCTAGCTCTCTTTGTGATGTCTGGGTGGATTTTTTATTTTTTATTTTTTCCCTCACTGACTGTGTGTTTTCATTGCTAGCATATTCTTTTTCTTTACTGCAGGGGGCACACAGGCAGTCTATCTCCAGGGCACATGCATGCTACCCTGCTATATAAACCAAAAACCTATTAAAATGTCCTCTCTCCTCTGCACAGGGCGTATAAAACCATTGAGGACGATGACCTGAAGTTTCCCCTGATCTACGGCGAAGGGAAGAAGGTGAGAAGTGCTCGGCAGTTACTCCCACAGCCTCGTGGGCTTCACCTGTAATCAAAGCTCACCGGGGCACCATTAGTCAGCCCCCTCCCACCGCCACGGTGTGCAGGACCCAGCTAGTAGAAAGCATTCCTGGCCTCCTTTCCGCAAAGATTCACATCCTGCACCAACCTGGAGCACAGATAATGTCTGTCTCTGCTCTAATGGTGTTTTTCTGTCTCTCTGCAAATAAAATGTTGCACTAAATCAGCTAGAGGTCAAAGGTCATTGATTCCCAGCTGAAGGTATATGTACCCTAGGAGAAACTTGTAAATGTGATTTAAAAAAATAAATAAATAAATATAAATCCACATGCAACTGTTAAGAAAGAACCAGATAGGATTATAAAGTAATGCTAATCTTAATAATTTGTAAAAAAGACCATTAACCTGAATCAGTCGAAACCCTTTTGCTGTAAAACACATGATGATAATGGAGTCAGAAGTCAATATATTGCCATATTTTGGAACTGCGATAGTGTAATTATCATTTTACATTTTCCGAAATATTGGCAGAAGGTGGGATCAGTACTGTTTGAAAGTTAGAAATCATACTCACCTAGATTTTTTTGACACTTAGTTTGATGATATACATACTGTATATGATACATATTTATTAATTAATTACATTTGAGTTTGATGTTTGTTTCATGTGTATGTATTTAGGTATTTGCTACATTGACTTAGATGTTCAGTTCATGTTATGTTCAAACATTCATAATGTGCCTTCAGTGTCACGTCTAATGTGGGGAGGAGCAGAAATGATATCGGCTGATTAATCTGCTTTGTTCTGCCCCAAACTGTCATTATTATACACTGACCAACCTTAAATAGTCACACACACATATTCTTTGGATCACATCTAACTTTGATGACAGGACACATTCGCCTTGGCATCATTTATGCCAAACAATACTTATGCAACACTGCAGTAAATGTCAGAACATTTATTTCTGTACATAGTTGCATTAATTTTTCTCCATGGTCTTGTATTGATGATGGAGAGTCGGACCGCTGTGTAATGTCTCCTTCATCACATCCCAAAGACTCTCAGCGGAGTTCAGGTCTGGACTCTGTGTTGGCCAGCACATGTGTGAAAATGATGTCTCATGCTCCCTAAACCACGCTTTAGCATTTTGAAGCTTGATGAATCCTGGTATTGTCATCCTGGAATATGTGTCGTGTGTCATCAGTGACGAAAAAAAAAAAAATCCACTGATGTTCAGACCTGGTCATTCAGTATAATAAAGTTCAGCTGATCTCATTTTATGGAGCCATACAGTGCCGGTCCTAGACCTGACCAACTGTATGAACCCCAGATCATAACACTGCCCCCATAGGCTTGGACTGTAGGCACTAAGCATGATGGGTAATCACCACATCCGCCTCTCTTTTCACCCTGATTTACCCATCACTCTGGAACAGGGTCGGTCTGGACCACATGACCTTTTTCCATTGAAACACAGTAGTAGAGGTTGACCGATATGGGTTTTTCTAAGACTGATGCCGATTTTTTTTCAAATTTGGTCAGCCGATGGCCAATATCTACAGCCGATTTTTGAGACCAATATTTATTTATTTATTTATTTTTAAACCACATTGACCGTAAAATACAATTGAAACACTCATATAATTAAGATTTTTAAGCAGCAGTATAAATGAAATTTTTAATACACGTACACATAGTACTCTTTTAACATTCATTGAACTTCAATTGCTGCCCGCACAGGTGCCTGATCAAATATCTTATAACATTTGTACAACTGATCAAATATCGGCTTTCAAAATAAAATGAAGGCTGATGGCCGATATTTTAAAAAAATCAATATATCGGCCTGATATATTGGCTAGCCGATATATCAGGCCACTACACAGTAGTGTGTGGTGGCCAAACCATGTGTGAAAATGATGTCTCGTGCTCCCTGAACCTCAGTCTGATCCTGATTAATCCTGGAATTGTCATCTTGGAATATGTGTGTGTCATCATTCAGTATATTCAGGTAGTCAGAACTTAGACCTGAACAACTTTAGCAACCGCACATCATAACACTGCCCCCACAGGCTTGTAATGTTGGCACTAGGCATGATGGGTAATCACTTCATCTACTTGTCTTCTCACCCATCACTCCGGTACAGGTCAGTCTGGTTAATGTGGGCTCATCAGACCACATGACCCTTTTCCATTGAAACACAGTCCAACCCTAATGCTAAAAATTGTTGTTTAAGAAATGAGAAGCTACTCACTGCATCAGTGCGGATGAAATAACTTGTTGCAGCTAAAACATATTAATCACTGCAGTAATTATCCAATGGAAGGATTTTCTTCAGTATACTGGAATTACATTAATCATTTATGGGAAACTATGGAGACAAATCTGAGTGAGAAAATTCAGCTTTTTATGCAGTCAGGACACTGAGATCTGTAGCCGCTTTTATCTGGCAGGGTTTATATCAGACAAAAAGCAAGCAATCAGTGCACTAGATGAACAAAATGGGAGGGAAGAAAGATGTGAAGTGTCCTAAAAGTGACACATGTTGAAACATAACAGGATTTGCTAGTCATCTTGTCAGCGTTTTGACTCCACACACAAAAAGAAAAGGTGATAATGATGTGCGGCATCTTGTCCTTGTTGCACTGAAAGGGGCGTGATGGATGTAAATACGCTCGCATTCGCCGTTTTTCCATTTAATGCGAGCAGGTTTATGTTTGATGACCGAGGCAGATGTTAGTCGCCACCTGCAAACACATTCAGGTTGGGCCCTGCTCAGTCGGCTGTGCCCGTGTCGCGTCCTCTCCCTTTGAAGTGTGGCGTGGAGATGGATGGCGATAGATACAGTGTGGGGGTTTTGTGTGAGAGGGAGAAGAACGGCGGAGTACTTCAAAGCCCAGCGCGCAGCCGACTGGGCCCCAGCGCTCAACAATTAATCCCAGGATGTTTCCCCTTCTTCACCAGAGGAGCTGTGCCGCCACTTTGAATCACTCTCCCGTCTCTCCACCTCTCTGTCTCCTTCTCTCTCTGGCATCTGCGCTGCATAATGATTCCGGCTCATTCTTACCAGGCCATCTCTCAGTTGCTCACTTACCCTCGTACTCCTCTCTCTGTCCTTATGTGCCGCCCTTTTCTCATGTACAGTGGATTCAATTAGCCCACTTCCCCAGCCGTGTGCCAGCAGCCATTTTTAGAGGCGGTGGCGGTGTTTTGTGCAGACAGAAGGAATCAAAAGGAATTTTGCACAGCTTACAAATGAGTTTGATGGTGTCTGGGGCTCAGGGAAAGATCGTTAAGCACTCGCAAAACTGGAAGAGCCCTGTTTATTTGCCTAAATGCTGTTCATCCAACCAGATAAAGATTCCCCCTGGGAGTAGCCCGTGTCCTTCACTGAAATGTCACTAAGCACATAGCATATAGGTTATTCATTATAATGATCAAAGACAGAATAATTACTTTAAATGAATCCACTAGACTTGAGTAAGGTCATTTAGTCTTTAATTAATTCTGTCCTCATCCATGGAGTATGCTTTTGCTAATGAGGCCTTTCTCAAAATTCAGTCATATCTTTCAGTTTTGGATCAGATTTGGAGGTTTGGGTTTTTTTTCCTACTTTTAGACATTATTTTTACACTCAGATTAAAACGTCATGGCGTAAACAAGATCACAGTTTACAAGAATAACCCGCATTATTTGGAAGAAAGGGTGACTTGTAAATGGCTTAGTCAAAACTAGAGCTATCGATTATTTTGTAATTGATTAATCTATCGCTATTTTCTTCAATTAAAAAAAAAATGGAACCAATGTTTAGTGGCAGCGAAATTAAGGAAACGAAGCATTGATTAAGGAAAATTGTAATTGAATAATGTCTTGAATTGATTTGTTGATTTGTCGATTAATCGATTAATCGCTTCAGCTATACTCAGTTTCACAATTTCTTCTTTCCTCCTGATTCACCTGTTGTCTATGGACGGTTGTCTTGTGTTATTTCTGGTTTATATTCAGTTATACTGGCAAAAACCATCTACAGTTTCTTGACTTTAAACATCTGTTTTTTTACTGGTAGTCTGGCCACTTGCCTTTTCCTGCCTTTTCTACTGTTGAGGCCATCTCAGAAATAATTTGAGTTCATCCTTATAATGACCAACAAAAGTATAAGCCAGGCCATACGGTGGTGTAGTGGTTTGCACTTTTGCTTGGGTTTGATTCCAGCACTGACCATCGTGTTTCTTTCTATGTGTAGTTTGAATGTTCTGCGGCTTCCTCTCACCATGCAAAGACATGCACCTTGATAGGTTGAAAGTCACAGTCACAGTCATGTGAATGTAAGAATGAATGGTTGTTTGTTGGTACATGTCAGCTCTGTGATGAGCCGGTGACACATCCAGGGTGTACCCCACCTTCACCTGTTGATGGGCCCCAGTGTCACTGCAACACTTACAAGGACTCGGTGGTCTCGGAAGAAAAGGATGAATAGAAAAATGTAGACCAGAGCTACAAAAATAAGGTTCCACAAAAAAAAAACTAAACTTAAACTGTCTCCTTCCTATTTCATATCAGACTTCAATTACATATGAAATTTCTAAACGATGAGTTAACCCATAAAGACCCAAACATCCACTACTGACCAATAACGTACTAATCTACAATGTTTAATACCTGTTGATCCACTAATTCTATCAATATATGTGACTAATTGGTGTAAAATACAGTTTGTCATCTTTCCATGGTCATCAGATATGACCCATTTGGACGTTCAGAGGCTCCGTAGTTACCATGGAAACACCGTGATCTTCTACAACATTGATTGACCAGTAAAACCCGTGGAGTTGGATCAATTGCAGTGGATGGACACACTGGGTTTATGTTTAGTTAATGATATATTTTTCCAGAAAAAGTCACTTTTTCAGTTTTCTCTGCTTCTGATATAATAACCCTCAACTTTAGTCTAAGCCTTTATGAACATCTACATGATCAGTGAATTAACTGTAGGAAAATACATGATACTCACAGAAAAAAACTCACACAAAATACAGCGGATAATGTTATAATGAATAGTGACAAATCACTTAAAAAAAGGTTAAATAGAGAGAAAATCCCATTTACGAAGATCCACAAAAGTAGCACTGGGTCTTTATGTTAAATTAAACCACTCATGAAGATAATACTTCTATGAACTTGAAATCATAACTGCTGTATTAAAAAACTGAGTGCTTACGATTGTTCCTTTGCAGGCTCGTGTGCTGGCAACCATTGGAGTCACCAGAGGCCTCGGAGACCACAATCTGAAAGTGCACGACTCCAACATCTACATTAAGCCTTTCCTCTCCTGCTGTCCTGAGGTATGACTATTCACATTCTTGTGAAGAACAAAGCACATTTCCATTGAAAAGTACATTAATATTCAGAAAAGTAGACCAGATTTCTGCTACCAGTTGACCCCAAAGTACATTTTTAGTTATAGTTTATAATACAAGGTACAAAAAAAAGTTATAAACTCAACTTGTGATTGTTTTTGTGTCAGATCTTTGCTTTTATTTTACTTAAAAATCTCATTCTCCTTGTGAAACGGGGGCACTGATATAAAACGCCTCTGGACAAAACAGTCCACTCTCTGAACTGCGATGTCAACATACGCATTAACATTCCCCACCGACCGTCACTCTCAAATGACTCCTTCCCTTTTCCAGCGTCTGCAGCAGTCACGAAGCCCATGAATTTCGCTTGATCTTTAATTCATTGCCCTCTGAGTTCAGCCGCAGTTCAGTCTCCTTTTTGATGTCCTATTTTCCTATTTCTTTTCAGATATTTCCTTTGAGATGCTTGAAGTTGCTATTGTTTCGGACAGAGTGTAAACACGTTATTAGTGTTTGTAAGACATTTAGTTTGAGTGGTTTGAGGTTGGGGGGGGGGTTATGAAGCTACATACATAGACAGTAGCGGAGCACCCTGCAGGTTTACTGAAAAGGTTATACATAAATAAGGCTGGTTTGGACTCTGGTCTTGTGATTACGCTCATTGCATGAGTAAATATGATCTTTAAACAGTGCGGTGCCTTTCTCCCACAGATGTTTTGCTGTTGCTGCAATCCGTAATCTCTCTTGTGAAATCACTTGTAGAAACCGTGTCCCTTTTTTGAAATGATAGCTGTACTCCTTTTCCTTTTCTTGCAAAACCTGATTTAAATCACAAGGTTTCCCACAACATGAGAGTTCATGATGCACTCAGGGGTCAGTCAGACTCTTTTCCAATCGCTTTGACAAAGGCTTTTGTTGTAACATATGCTGCTTTCACAGTAGCCACAGCGGTCAGTTGTCAGGTAGCAAAGGAATTATGTAAATCAACAAAAGTAATGTTGGATTTTTTTTTTTTTTTTTTTTTTTTGCAGAGTCCAAGGCTACTGGGCATTATACTGTATTCTATTTCAGAGCGGGTAACAGAGTAACAGATTGCACCTCAGAGAAGTTGCCACAGTAACATCTCTTTGCATAAGGATAATGTGAACAGACCACGGGAATCAGTGGCTTTCAGAAAATGCATAAATGAAGGTGCGCTTAAAAACTGGAAACTGACAGCAAAATTTATACACATATCACAAAAAGCATAAAAGCTTGCAGAGGTTTCCCATTCCTTGCACAGGAGGTTTGAAACAGATGAGTTTAACTGCATTAAATTAGATAAAAACAACATTAAAGGTTGAAAGTAAATGGACTTTAAAGATTCAATAGCCTTAAAATTTACACACTGAGTTTGACATTGATGGCTGATTAAAATTATGTTGAACGTAACTGGAACTGTTGGACAATATATTATCACTGTATTGTACTCGTCTGTGTTTTGGTATTTTAAATTTATTTAATTAAAAAAATGTCATGTTTATAACCTTGTGCTACCTTTTAGGGCGACAATTTAACATCTGTCCAGGGACCGCAGATAAAAAATAGCCATTATGCTAACTCTGGTACATTTACAGCAACGTGAATTAATGTACAATGTCCCTATTAAACAAACCAATACATAAAATAAAAATAAATAACTGTCTGTTACTTGAAGCAGTGGTTTTGTGAGGTAGAATTTCAGAGTCCGGTGGGTTTAAAGTCAGTTTCAGCTCCACCTTAAATATGGCTGTGTGATATCAAGATAATACAGTAGAAAATGTTCTAATACTTAATTTTGGTCATTGGTTCTTTTTGTATCTCCTGTTATATGTATATGTTATATGTTGTTTCCATAGTATTGTTGTGTTGTAATAGAATAGCACCTTTTGCTATTGAATGTGTTGTCCGTCTGCATAACTAGAGAACCATTCAGTCTTTTTCCTCCAAACTTCTTAAGACACTACTGGGCTCCTCTGCTGTCATTGGGCAAAGTCAATTAAAACTATGCTAACATCAGTAACAAGGACCACTTTTCAATGTCGCGGGGGCCGTGGGGATGCGCTGTCCTCTCATGGCTATTTTTTAACTGGAAATAAAAATCCCAAGTTAAGTCTTTCAGACCCTCATGTGGTGGTTGGTGCGTCTTGGGATCGTCTGTCCTGAGTATGAAAGTCATCAGCTCCTGTCGCCTCCTTTTGTTGATACTTTACTGCTTTTCATAATCACGTACATGGATGGAGTTACACTTAAAACGCTGGACGGATCTGTTTCTTCACCTTCAGGTTAGAGTTTACCAGTTGGGCCAGTGCGAACACGGAGCCGATGACGTCCTGGTTCTGGGAACTGACGGTCTGTGGGACGTCCTCTCCAACCAGGAAGTAGCTGAGGCCGTCACCTGTTTCCTGGCGAACTGCGACCCTGACGACCAGCACAGGCACGTGCACTCATTCATTCCACAGCTGCACACACCAGTCAGCCGTGAACTTCCTCTTACCCTGTCTTTTTTTTTGGAGATGATGAACGTTGTTATCTTGTTGTAATTATGCAAATTTCCAAACATTTAGATAAGTCCGTCCTCTGATGTCAAGGAAAAGTTTTCAACACTTTTAACGAGGACTCACTCAGTTCAAAAGTTCAACGTAACAGCTTTTTTCCCAGACTGGAGGCTGACAGAGTTATCCTTTACTTCTTATATTCACCTTCAACAACTGATCATGTTCAATGCTGGATTTACCTACTGACCCCCCCGCCCCCCGTTTGAACCTGTAAAATGTTGAAAATAATATAAGTGCTCATGCCGGGATTCGAAGTCCGGTGTCCTGCATTGTAGACCGTAGCGTTACCTACTGAAACATCTGTCCACACGTCCTCTGAATAGCAAATGTATGCGTCCCAAGGCTCTTGTATTTCTCATATTGGGGGGGGGGGGTCTACTACGCACAGACCATTTATGATGTGAGTCTATACAGTAAAGGGGGTTAAATCCGAACTAAAGTCTAATGAGACAACTGTCTGTTCAAGCAGCATTTGGGTCTGCATGAAAAACAGACGGGCAGCCACAGAAGGTATGGGATGTATTATTATACAGTCAGAACTATAGAAGTGTATGGACTCAATATTAAATATCTTTGAGTTGCTTTAGGCCTATACCTCTACTATATCCTGTGTTTCTAATTTTAACTAATTTAGAATGCAATGGAGTTCAGTGCCATACCTGAGGACAACCTTATTAAAGCCGACTCTTTGTTTTTGTTCCTAAAGTGGTCACATGACTGAGGTTCAATTGTATTCATTTGATTTGTGTATGATAATTAAAAAAAAAAAGTTTTATATGATTTGAAGCATTTATAATGTTAATTTTGCTTTGCTTCGCCCCCTTGAACCCCCCTTTTCCATTTTTCCTGGATCCACCACTGTTAGAATCACACTTGTTTGTCTTTTTGTGGACTGTTAGGTACACAATGGCAGCTCAGGACCTGGTGATGAGAGCACGAGGTGTATTGAAGGACCGAGGCTGGAGGATAACCAACGACAGACTGGGCTCCGGGGACGACATTTCCGTCTATATCATTCCTCTCATGTACGGCAACAAGCAGAACTAGAGCAACCTAAAAAGAACTTTGAACAATCATCACCCTGCCTTGACCACCGGTCTCCACCTCTGCTGTCCTCTCCATCCCTTGTGTTCTTTATAAGTGCTTTAGTGTGGATGTTCTCTGAGCCGTTTCTGAAAGGAGACTTGGATTTCTTCTTCTTTTCTCCCCTCGTCCTTCTTTTTTTTTTTATAGAAAAACACTGCTGAAGAAAGAAAGCAAAGTTGAACTCCAGTTTTTTTTTCCTTTAATCTTGATATTTGTATTTAATGGAGGAAGCCATCCTGAACTTTTACGAAGCAATGCCGAGGCTAAAAAGAGCGTGGACTGGCGTCGCCACAGTGGTTTTGTGCATCTCAGGGCTGCCGTTACTAAACAATGCCAATGCACAACGTTTATAAATGAAAATGTAAATACTTAAAGGTATAAAAAAACAACCTTGTGAGTGTTTTGCTGAACACTTGTACAGTTGTATAAAACTAACCCGAAGACTGATGTCCTGTATATACAAGCCATACCTCGTCTCGTCCACGTTAGGCTTTAAACTTAGCCAAAATCTGCAACTGTTAGTCATTTATCCAAAGGCTGCAGCTGGATTTCTGAACGCTGAAGCTCCAGATTTTGTTCATTTAAATGTCTGTTAAGATGAAAGAGCGTGTTTGTGAAAAGAATACGCAAAGTCACAGTTTAGTTGAATGCGACTCTGCTCTGACGTTGTATAATACAAAAAGAAATCTCCTCGGAAGGAAACCACTAATTCCTGTGTCTCCAAAATAAGCCATGTATCTTCCTTTTTACCAGTTTTTTTTTTCTTCCAAGACGGCATAATTGTCCTTTTTATGTGGCTGTTCATGCGCTCTAACGCGTCACCACATGCGACCTGTGCCAATATTCTCGTCCAGGTGTTCATCTTTTACTCCTGTATCTTTAAATGTGTGAAAATGGAAAAAAAAGAGAGAGAGAGAGAGAGAGAGAGCTATGATTGGTCTAGTTTTGTACAAAAGGGTTAAATATTGTGATCACCTTGCAATAATAGCATTATTCCGTTGGATATACATATATGGACCCTATGTGATATAAATCCAAAAACTAAAAGCCCTTAATTCTAATCAGATTTCCCATTCCATTCCTGAGGTTGGACCTTTTTTCTAATCCATCGGTTCCACATGTTAGTGTAGTTGTAGTTTTCACTTCTGCTGATGTACAACGGTCGTATCGTACATGTTCTAGACGGCTGAAGCTGCTGACACATTTAACGTTCATTTAATTTATGTGTATAAATGTATATACCAGTTTCCGTGCTCAGTTTTTGTCCTTCCTTTTTTCTGTAAGTGATGTAAAATCTGACTGAAACACAAGATGTAATTTATATGATTTTAAAAACCTGGGATCGACGTAAAAGTCTGGCTTAAATTCTCACGTTTCTGCTCTATTAAAAATGGGTTTCCTTACCTTTTGATCATTTTTATTCATCGCTTTGGTGTAAAAATGTATGAACGTCCCTCTGGCCTGACTCGGCACTGGCAAAAAAAAAAATAGAAGCACAAAAGAAAAGTATTTTCAAAATTCATTTCAAGTTTTTGCTTAATTTGGGACAAAACTTCTGTAGACTCCCCGACTGTAATAAAACCATCATCCGTCTGACAAACTGTGTCAAGTGAGTCCCAGAGCAATGTGTGGATAAAGGGTATCAGTTCACAGGATAGCCTGACAGAAGATTTCACGGCAGGGGCTGCTGTAAGGGGTGTAATTTGACACTGAAGCACGCACACCCCGAAGTGATAAAAGACAACTTGATAACTTGAAATGTGTGTCCCCGTTTCAACTGGTCTTTCACTTTAAAGTCTCACTTAAATAAGTAAAGGTGGGTGTGAAACAATGAATAATCTCCTCACTTGTGCAATCCTTCAATCCTTGCGAGACGCCGCGGCGCTTTGAATCACCGAGGCTCAAAGGAAGTTGTGATTTAATGTGACGGGGGTAGTGAGAAAGAGACAAACGTGCTTTTGCAACGTCTCGTAAGGAATGAAAGGAAACCTGATTGTTTTTGGCAGTTGACAAGTTATTCACCACGTATTGAACAAGATGTAGTTATCTTTGTTTTTAATATACTTTGGTGCATTTTGCTGTCAATTGTTTTATTTTCATTTAAGCAGATCAAATCCCATTGAGACAGAGATCTCTGTTACAAGGGCGACCTGGCCAAGAGGTCAAACAGCACACGCCATACCATAATGAAAAACAGGTTAAAAGAGCGGAGATGACAATAAATTTAAAAAATGTAAAAACTAAAAAAAATGTAGAAAAAAAAAATTAGGTTAACCCATAAAGACCCAGTGCTACTTTCGTGTCAGTACCCAAATGAACTTTTCTCTCTATTTAACCTTTATTAAGTGGTTTATCACCATTTATTATAATATTATCCTCTGTATTTTTTTTATTTCAGTGTAAATCATGTATTTCCTTATATTTAATTTACTGAACATATAGATGTTCATTAAAGCTCAGTTTAAAGTTGAGTGTTTTATCAAAAGCAGAAAACAAATCTGTCATTAACTGAACATAAACCCAGTGTGTCCATCCACTGTCATTGATCCAACTCCATGGGTTTTACTGGT
>JAPQRQ010000023.1:23264953-23292388 GCA_037367365.1 Apogon talboti | reverse complement strand
CAGATCACATTTATCTTGATCAGAAAACTGCAGCTCCAGTGATATGTGGATATTGTGTTTGACTATATTTGGACTAGATTCATTGTTCAGCTCCAGTGATAACCACATTTTTGTTTCTGCGAACAAAAACACTGTATGTTAGTGTTTGAGTTCCCCACCTTCTGCAAAACATCCAGAGCTGTGAGCACAGCTTCCTGCAGGCTAGTGAGCACAGCCTCGGTGTAGGAGGGGAGGATGAAGGGCGAGGCGTCACTGCTGATGGGCACAGACACGGCCCCGTGGAGGATGACCCCGAGCTTCTTCAGGTCCTCCATGCTGAAGTTGGCCTTGATGTGCTGGTACAGAGCGGGGAAAATCTGGATTAATGCTGTAAGGTAGGGCTGGCTGGGGATGAAGGAGAGCTTCTCTGTTGGACCACTGGGCGGCCTGGTGCTGTCTGTCCCTGTTCGATACCACGTGTTCCACGCCGACCACCACAGCGCCGAGTCCTCCAACGCCGACTCCTCGCCTGGGGGAGGGGCCTGCAGCTCAGCGCCATTGTATCGTGTCAGACGCTCAACAAGTGAATCTGAGCGTAAGAGGGGTCTGCCAGGACCAGATGCTGAGATGGGATCAATGAGTACTGGAGGAACCCCCATAGCAGCAAGAGCATCGCCCGCTTTGTCTGAGTCTTTAACAGGTGTAACGATTTGTAGTATCTCCTGAAAGCTCTTAAGGGCAGCCAGTGAGACCTCATTGTTCTTGCTGAGAGCAGCTGACTGTATGTGGTTAAGCAGCACCTCCCAGGCCTCAAAGAAATCACCTGCAGAGACACGGGAAAATGATGGAAAAGTGTGCACCGTGTAGTGTTTTGCTTGAGGTTAAGAGTATCAAATATCACTTTATTGTTTAAGCACTTATGCCTCCTTGTTTAACAAAGGCAACGAAAACCACAAGTCATACATAAAGTTGGTCAATATGAATGAACCTGTTTTTGCTTTAGACACAGCTACACATTAAAACTGTATGTGAGAAGATCAACATTTCTTTAAATGATATATTCTAGGAAGGTGTTATTATAGCAAGTTATCTCTGTAGTAATTTAACACCAGCGTAGCCACATGAAAAATTATGTATTATAGTATTATACGAAAGTCTTAACACCATTTTTAAAATGATGCGGCACAAGTCATAACCAAATAATTTGCATGAGGTAAATGTAGCACTGGTCTGTAAGTTATTGTATTCAATATAAAATACATTTCCTCTGTCAGCCCAATTCAAATGACTATATCAGACGAGCTGATGGGTTTTTTTTTTGCACCACTGTGAGCAAAGGAGTCAGTTGTGACTCTTTTGGTAACTACAAGTCACCTCCATACCCTGCCCGAAAACATCTGTGATTAGTCAAAGTCTACATCATGACATAAGCAAGGACAGCTGAGCTGGTGAGTCCAGTTCATCATCACAATCATGATGAAATGGAAAGACGTAACGTAAGGAGATGCATTTAAAGATCCTTCTCATTGTGTTGGGAAGTGGTTTAAATGGAGATATCATGGGGGGATTCTGTCTACCAAATGTCACAGTGATAAAATTATACAGACAGTAAAATTGTATACAAATATGATAATGATCGTACATCTGTCAACATTGTTTAAGGTGGACAATTCAGCAACATGAGAGGATGAAGACAAGCTCACGTTTTGTTTAAATTTCATTCACATCTCCTCAGAATATTAATCTTATCCATGTGGAGATTAAACATGACTTAATGGGTTTTACAGGACTGTTTCTAAATCTCTGCTCTACTTAGCAGAGACTTACAAATACATTTGATTATATAAATTGTGGCAGAGTGCCAAAGATGCCTTTATGTGTTGGGAAACACTTCACAGTTATGCAAAGGCTCCATGTGAAGTGAGCAAACAAATAAAAAAATGCCTTGATGAAACTGTTCAAATTAGGATTCAGAAATAAGCTTAATTTATTATCACTGTAATAGATAACATCTGTTACACCTCATAGGATTAGTGTACTAAAGATACTATTTTGTACAGTCTGTATGTACAGTGAGTGATATAGAAATGTATCACAGTGAAATAAACTAATGAAAAATAATTTAAAACTCTTTTCTCTTCTTTAATTATAAAACCTAAGGGTAGATTCCAGCGCTATAATAATACACATTTATATAGTTGGTGAATACATAAGAGACAGATTGCAATTAGATTTTTGTTGGCCTGCCCACCTATAAAAGAGCCCTGATGATTTCATTTAATACGTCTTTAAGAGGCTTCTTACAAAGCTGCAAACCCACTATGCATCTGTTTTACAAGCTGTGCACTACTCCCCGTGACTTGTAAAATGGCTTTATATGTTAAATCTCGTATCCAGTCTACATCAGATACTGCGGCGAGGCTTCGCAGTAGATAATGCATGGCTTACCCAACTGCTGGAGGAGATACCGCCTTGTGTTAAAAATGCGTGCCACACCAGCTAGTGTTAGCACCCACGTCTCAGCCCACTGTTTTTCAGCGGTGTCGCGCGAGTGGTGAATGAGGATGTTCCCACCGCCAGACTCGATTTTCTCTTTGTCGGCAGTGGTGGAAGATGTCCTCACACAATCCAGCAGGTGGAACAGGACCTGGTGGTGAGACCGAGATACCTCAAGATACTTCCTGTCACTTCGATTAAATGACAAAAGACTGAAGATGTCAAGTGAATAAACAAATGTTTGTGACGTGAGAGAAAACTGCAGAAATAAAAGGCTTTTCTCTGATTTTAGAGTAAAAACAAAGGTAATATAATTCTTTTCTAACTTAACACCACTGCTTAGAGCCTACCTTAATCAGTGCCACTGAATGAAATTAAATATTCTTGGAGATTACCTTCCAGACTACGATATGCCATGTTGGCTGCTGCAGCAGGGTCCCATGGGCTGCGATGGTGGAAAACAGTGTCTGTCCGGCACTTTTCCGAACAGCAGGCCGGGGGTCGACACACAGCTCCCCCAGCTTGGCGTATAGGCACAGCCACAGGCAATCGAAGGGAGGGGCGGGGTGGAAGGGCCTGTTCAGAGTCTCTCCTTTCTCCTGGGCCTGTTTCTGCAGGGCCTCCTCCTCTCTCTCTAACTCTAGTGTGATGGTTTCACCTCTTTGGAAGAAGTAGTCTGAAATGTTCCACTATGGGTAAAATGGAAGTAGAGGTAGAGAACAGTGGCAAAAATTGGAGAAAACAGTTGGTAAAACGCCTGTGGCAGTTTTGCTATCCTATTACCATAAAGAAATCTCACAGGAACTGGCACACTCCAAGAGAAATAACCCTGGAAACCACAGATCGATATCAGGCTTTTCATGGGCTGAATACTGGACGGAGTGTGCAAAATGTCAGAACTGTGTGCTGTGATAAGCGGTGTTAAGATAACAAAATGCAAAACCAGGCAGGATGCGTTGCTAGAATTGTATGACATACATAATGTACTATATTTTAGTGTTGAAACAATTTAAAAAGGAACACTGAGAAAAACAGGAGGTTTTTTTTTCCTTTACATGTATTTTTCTGTTCCTTCATATCATATTATATCATATATCATAATGTCAGCCACTTAAAACACCACATTTTACTGCAAAAACTTGTTGGACACATATTTTTCTGGGCACCTACACAGGGGGAAAAAAATGCTTCTTAGCTGCATGTTTGGACATAACCCATGACACTACAACAGAAAACATCTGTTATCTCACCAGTAGGCCGATAGAGGTGAGACTGATGTTGAGCTCTTGGTTCTGCAGGCCAAAGCTGCCGGCTACATCCACTACGATCTGGAGGCACGTGCAAGGCATGGTGGGTAGAAAGTCTGTCACAACCAACTGCAGGCACTGGAAGGCTGTTCTGATTAATGACTCTCTGGAAAGAATCAAAGTAAACATGTAAAAACCACAGGTGGTGTTTAGTTTTCTGAACAGGAACGCTGACAGGCTTGTATTGAGTCTAAAACTACTACTATCACACTATGAACATAGGTTAAATCCTGCTGCAGTGTGGATCTCTGCTTCCTCCCTTCTGCTCTCACCCTTGATCATTGCGGATGGCTCCTATCACCCCTAGGACCAGGGGCCACCCAGGCCCCAAGCTGTCCCCTTGGCTCTGTAGAATCTGCAAGACACTCTCCAGTTGTTTCTGCCGGATGTCTGCATGTAGCACATTGGACAACTCCTTCAGCGGGTTCAGGAGGAGGAGCTGCAGCCGCTTCAGGACACAAAGACGGACAGATCTTTTTATGGGGCGCAACTTTTCATCACCATTTTCCATTTTTTATGTCTTACATCATACTGTGGTAACGCTGAAATAATGCACTTTAATATTACATTGTTTGAACATAAAATAGCAAAGGTAAAAAGCTTGCCGACATACTAAGAAAATCACAGTCATTATATTGTGCATTGCGACAGGACAGCCATCACTTCTACGGCTCAGTACGGTCCTATTAATTTTCACACGGTTGCTCTGCCCTCTTTTCGATAAGCGCTGCATTATTCCCTTTATCTGCGTGGCTGAGGTGAAGGTCACAGACTCTGTGTTTCTGAGTGACATGAGAAAGTGACTGTGACATTTCTGTTTCTTTTTTTCATTTTAGGCATTAGGCAGACAGTTCTAATCTATCAAAACTCGCAGTGACACAGTGGAAAGAGATTTCTCAAATGCCAACATTACAAACAAGAGGCGTCAGAGGATGGCATATCGCAGATGCCGCCGCAATAACGAAAACCGTCTGTTGTTAATGACATTTGCCTTAGTTTCATTGAGTTTGCCCAATGACAACAGAGGAGTCAAGCAGTTTTTTAAAGTAATTTAGGACACTGAATGGTTTTGTTGTTCTACTCTGGCAACAAAATGAAGCATAGCATGGACGAATGAAAGACGAAATGGCAAAAGACACCACTCCAATGCACAACTGATAAGATATTGAATGGTTTTTCAGTTATACTCCACACCTCAAAAAAAACCAATACTAAAAATAGAACCAATGGCCCAAAAATCAATAACAATTTTTTATAGGTTGTCAGGTTCTGTCTCTACGTTAGAGTCCTGTGGTCTGGATGCAGGAGATCGATCTCCCAGTAGAAGTGGGCGGTACTTTCACTGGAGGATAAATGAAATGCTCAATCGTAACTATATTGATATCTGTAACCATTTCCATGTTACAAACAGCGAAATATGGACCATTATAAGTAAAGGCTAATCTTTAATATTTCAAACATTCCTCAAAAATTCAAACATCAAAATTTCTCAAAACTGTGAACAAACTTTGTAGACATTGTTCAAATGAAGCTACATAAAAATGTTTTAAATGGATCCGACCAGTTGTTTCATCTGAGAAGATGTTTGAAGATATTCCTAATGAAGATGATGAAGATGAAGACGCCACCGGACACAGCGCCTTCACAATAGCTCATGACCTATTGGCTGGTTAGCTAAAAATCTATAACAGTATCTATTTTTATATGATATAGAAAGGCTTATGTCTGGTGTTTGAGGTGTACTAGAGGCATGAAATTCCTAATTTTGTAGAGCGGACTATTTGTTTCTAGCCACATTGTCATATGATGCAGGTTTATCTACCTGATTCTGGGCCAGTGGAGGGTCGTGTTTGTAGGCCAGGCCAGCTTTGATAAGCGCCGTCAACGCCTCGGCTCCCCACTCCCTCATCCTGGAGTTAGGGTGCTGACAAACCTGCAGGACAAGTCACACACAAACACACACAAATGCAGACACGCCAAAAGATATGAATATATATAGACATCACACAATAGGAAATCTGTTTGCCTCTGCATAATAGCGGATGATTCTGAAGCGTTTTCATTTTCGTGACAGATCTGAAGAGGCCGTTCAGAACAGTGTTTCCCAGCAGTGGTCACGGAGGGTGGGTGTGAAACAAGTGGGTGAAATAAACCACAGTCTGTGTGATACAGACTGGGATTCCCGGTGATAATAGGATATGCTGTGACAGACAGCGTAATCATAAAAGCTTTTACAGATACACGTGGAGAGGCCAGGCTCAGACGGATTGGGTACAACTCCTCTGTAATCCAATTTTGTCATTTTCTGCTCTGTATTTTCACACTTTCTGTAAATACCCGATGTTGCTTGTATTGCTGTTGGATTTTAAAATCCTACAGGGAAAACTTTCCATTGTTTGGGGCCGTTAATGGACTTATAGTGTGGTGTTATTCTCTCAGAACTCTGGTGTTCCATGTGTATCTATTAATTCGTTTAGCTTCCATGGCTTTGCATAGACGTTAATGCAAGACTTCATTATAATCTACACCATCTGTAAAAAATAATAACATAATACAGGTGATATGGGTTTCCTTTACAGTTAACGTCACATTTAATTATGTACAACACCACAAAGACAGATAAGCAGCATTTCATGTAATCTTATCAGAGACTTTGCAGCTTTAGATTCTGTTTCTGTGAAAAATCAGAGTTTCACTTTGCAAGTGCACGAGTACATAAAGATCAAACACTGGGAGCAAAGCAAATGCACTGTGGACACATTTTGACAGAACAACCTCTTAACTCCAACATGTTGAAGCCAGATTGAGAGTGAGAGGGACCAGACTGGAAAAAGGAAAGGAAAAGCTGATGATTATGAATGAGGGAATGTGAGCTTACCTTCTGCAAAACAGACAGGAGTGCAAAAGAGAGGGGAGATAGAGAGAGAAAATGTGAAGAAAACCTCCAAATATAAAGAACATCTAAAAAAATATTCTTAGAGATTTCAGGACATGGTTGTTAACAGCATTAGAGACTGTATTATGAACCCATTTCTGTTAAACTCTTTAATGTGTGTGTGTGTGTGGATCATTAGGTTTGAGGATTTTCTTCTCTCTTTAGACCTCTCCTCACAGTTTAATAGGAGCACAGTTGATTAAATTATCAAAAGCTCAAAAAGTCTGAAAATTGCCTGTGTTAATTGGTTATCTGTGCTGCTATACAGTTCAGGAACTTTCACGAATTGCAGGACAGTTTGAATAGAGCCTTTCTTAAACTAAACCTCTCCCTTTTAATATCATCAAAAACAGAAATATTAGAATCTGTCAAACCTTTTTTAGGATCTCCTTCTTGCCTAAATGGGCTGAACTGACTAGCCTGTGTCACTGCTTGCAGCTGTGATTCCATTTATTGTATTTTTAAGTCAAGGGCTCATGCTCTGGGATCTATGGAAAATGTCCTTATTATAATTGTTGGTACTAAGGAAAGTCACCCAAATGGGTCTGACAGAAGGGGGCAATTATAGCGGCTATTCAGTGAGCTCGTCACTGGAAAAAAATGACAATTACTATTATTACAATAGCCGACACTGCAGAATTTAAACAAGCTCCTCCTTTCTGCTCTAATTATATGGGTTTGTTTCCTTATATACTTATTGTTCTAGTCGGACTAGTATTAATTTTAGCTCTCGAGAGATGCTTAATGAATAAAATTAATAGTTAATTTGTCAAACCCTAACTGACTAATTCATGAACTCTGTTAATTACATAGAGTTTAAGTCGAGTGTGGTCATTAGACTGTATCTTTGCGTAGCTGTTACCTCCAGTAAGTGTCCGGTCAGGGGTCTCCAGAGGATTTCTATACGATCCATGTTGACTAAACCCGTCTCCAGCAGCTTGGCTACGGCAAACAAAGACGGCTCCTGAAAGTGAAACGAGACAAAAACTATGGATAAATACTGGATAGCTAACAATCTGTTCCCGATGAACCAAAATTGTTGTAAGTGATTACTTTGTTGTTTCCATAAGCCATTTCCATGGCTTCCAGAGAAAGGGAACAGAGAGCATTGATGAGGTGATGAAGGGACACATCATCCAGATACCTGCATGGCAAAAAAAAACAAAAAAAAAACATACATCATAATGTACACCTGTCTATCAAGCACAGGAAACACAGTTCCTTCTAAAAGCAAACATCTTTTTCAGTGATTAGCTCAATATATAAAAAAATAATAATAATTCGGAGGCTAGAATAGACAGTTTTAAGCCATAAACTCTCTAAATCAACTTCAACTGGACTAAGGGAATGGGGAACTGGACTTCAGGTCTGTATGCTGAATGTTGACTTTCACAGGTGGACTGATACGTACTGGGAGCTCTCAAACAGTCTGGAGAGTATGTTGGAGATGACAGGTAGGTCTGTCATCACGGCAGTGGTCAACACCTGTTTAAGACAAACACACAACCGGGCCCATTTACCATTTTGACTTTGCCAATGGCAAACGAAACAATGTTTACTTCAGAAAAGCCTGTTTTTCATCTGATGTGTACATATTTCTATCCATTCATTACATTTAAAACCAAATTCACATGACAATAAATAAACAGAAAACACAATCCTGCCAAAATGCTGTTTCCTCATGAGTAGAAATCCTGCATGAATACACACATAGGAAAGGTTAAAAGACTCACCGTACTGGGTCCCTCAACAGCCCGGCCAGGTTTCAAGGCACCGCCCACCCCTGGTTTGAGCCCCAGGATCCACACCAAGTGCTGATGGAGAAAAGTGAGATGAAATAAAGAGCAAAGATACAAGACTGGAACATGTATACTGTAACACCAGTAGATTCTAAAAATTGGTCAGTCTATGGTTTGATTTTTATTTTTTCTCATAAACAAAAGTCTATCTTTATATACATTTGTTGAAATCAATGTGCATTATTAGATGGAATGTTAGTTTAGATGCACATATGTATAGTACGCAGTTCGGAGTTTGCTAATAAATGTGGGTTTGTACTTGTAACATCTAAGTTATTGAAGTACCTGCAATGTGGCCAGTACCAGCTGCCAGGACGTGCCCAACACGGCCCCATGGCAGTGGGCCAGGTTCAACAGGGTCCGCATACATTGTATGTTCTTGGCAGTTAGCTGGCAGAGGGACAGAAAATTAGACAATTATTATACTACCTGTATTTACATATGTTGACATAGGCATTAGCACAGTTCCCAAGTTCAGTGTCTTTAACTGTCTGGAGTAGCTCATGTATCAACAAGGGTATAAGATTCAACCATTCACATTCAACAAAGGTGAAGTCAGTGACATATTTATTCTTCTATGTGAGAACAGAAGTAAAAAAAAAACAAAACACAGATCTGCAAACTATAGTCCAGAAGTGGACAGGAGCAGAAATAATATGACAGATCATATGGTAGAGCTGCTATAGTCTGTTACAGTCACTATAGCTTAATAATAATAATGCAAAGCTTTGTGGAGTTTTTGTGTCGGATCATTTCTCATTTCTTCCTCTGATGCTTGTGATTGTAATTCACACTGACAACATCTTTACCTGCTGCGTCCATGAAAAGGAAACTCTGGGCATAATCTGGACAGTGGACCTCATCTCTGAAAGGACTCCAGTGATTTCTTTGAGGTGATATGCATTTGTTGTTCTGCAAATTCTTGTAGATTAATCATAAGTAACTTGATGGTCCTCCATTGACATTTAACTCCTGTTCTGGACCCTCTTGACACAGACATAAGTGGACACACGTAGCCTGTTTACATGTACACTGATTTCTGAACTTGTCCGATTATTTAAGTGATCGTGTAAACAGGATAATCTGATACGTTTTACCAGATAACAGCAGTAATCTGATTATGACAAATCAGATTAACACACCCCAGTACTCCAATGTCTTCCTGCAAGTATACAGGTTAATCTGATTTATTTCATTCTTTTACGTCTGCGCATGTGTAAAGATAATTAAAATTGTAGAAAACATACTCCGAAAAAAAAATCTAATAATAGACTGGAGTGTCTAAACCGGGATTTTTCGATTCTCGCATTTCTTAAGTGCATGTAAATGCGTTAGATCTGATTATTACAATTATCTGATTACTCCCAGCCATTGGACTTTTATGGTCATGTAAACAGCCTCATAGTCTAAGGACCTCTGTTGGCCCTGACTAGTTAGTGTTTAGTGATCTGTGTGTATGCCTGTGTGACAACTGTGTGTATGTGTAGGTGGTTGTGAAAATAAAATGTAAACTGAGTTTTGTAAGGCTATGAGTGAAATAGCTGTAAATGTGTTCTTACCACCACAGTGCCCTGGGGCTGAGCGGAGAGTGGCTGCCCCACCGCCACCACCTGCTGATGAGATTCACTAGAGGGGCTGATAATCTGCACACTCTGTCCCTGGATGGAGTAGGCTGTGAAAAACACACAAAGACCAAATCATGTGTCAACACACACACACAGAGAACCATATAGAGTCAGTCTTTCAACAAGCGTAAGCAATACACACCAACGGGTTTTGTAACAAGCTTACGACATGCAAGAAAAGCTTTCTTAATTAACTCCAAGACAAACATCCATTGCGAGCTGAGACCCAATTTGCCAGTTTTATCTCTACAAGCTAATATGCAAATAGTGAATGTCTGAGTGGTTGATTTGAGAGCAGCTGTGTGTGAGTGCATCTCCGTTCCCCAGACACATTTTCCTCTGTGTTCCTAATTAGAAGCCACAGTGAAAACTTATGGATTAGAGTGGGGCATTTGGGACAGGAGAGTACCAACAGTTTACATGTTAAGCTCAGTTCGGTAGCATGCGCATCGAGCCGTATGGGAGATGACAAGTGTTAGTTAATTCAACATAAACACACATAACCAGAGGCCTTTTTGGGATTGGACAGGGGGACGTTTAGCTGTGTTATACCATTATATACTAAATATTATGGTGCAAATAATGTTACAAACATAATCTTACTAATTTGCGGTGTCATCCAGGTATTTGGGTTGTGTATTTACACAAACGTAGAGCAACAACAATATGATTTCTAAGTGGTTCTGGTGGTGTTCTGAACTGCACAACTGTACCTTTGCTGGAGAGACTGGCAGCGTTACTGCTGAGGACAGTCAAGGCATAATGTGGTGGCAGAGAAGCCTTACAGATGGCTGTGATGAAGGCATCACGCGGCGTCACCAAGCCCAGGCGGCCGCACAGTGAGGCCATGGTCAGCTCTGCCTTCAAGATGTTCTCTGTGGCCGTCTCATCAGTGCTGAAGTGGACAGAACATGGACGGAAAAGACACTGAAACATGGACTGTGGTCTCCAGCCCAGCACAGAGGCAGAACTCTTCCACAGGTTCAAGTTTAGATTGAGAATGGGGAAACTACGCCCATTTCACACTTTTGTACAGTTATCTAGTCAAATACCACTAGATTCAGTCTTATTCCCTTTAACACTGGACAAAAGACACACCAATAAAACTTAAACAGACAAGCAAACTCAGTCAATTGCCAATTTTTTTAACAAGTCTACCCAAAAAACCTGGTTGAAAACCTCTACAGGACAGGGACAATAGTGTCTGTACTGCACTGTTTGAAAAAGACCATGTGTCTTTTCTCGGTCAGTGTATCCGTCTATTTTTTTTTTTTTTCTTTCTGTCTGGGTGTGTCTGTCTGTTGTCTCTGGTCCTGCTGTTGTGGGTTGGTGAGGTTGTCTTGTTTTGTTAGTATGTAACTGTACTGTTGTCCTATAAAAAAATCAAAAATAAAATATAAAAAAAAAAGAAAAAAAAAAGAAAGAGACCATGTGTCTAACTTTATTGTGGACATTACAAAATTACTGGGAAATTATTTTATTTTTTTTTCAGTTGTGAAATGTGATAGAAATAGAAACCATAACTTAAAGGATTCTTCTCAATTATACTTTAGGGATTTAAATAGGGACAATTTTCCCACTTAAATATTAAATGGAAATATAAACCATCAATACCGAATGCAGAAAAGTAGTGTGTGGAATGGTAGACAACCTATTTACCTGGCATCCAGCAGCAGAGATAATGCAGCCAATAGACCACACCAGCAGGCGTTGACCATCTCCTCCCACACCAAGTGGGCTCCTGACACCAGGACACAAAGAACTGAGGTTAATTCTGGGAAACATTTAACTGAAGCTCAGAAAAAGAAAGATGTGTGATATCTTCAATAAGGAATTTTCTGATGCTGCTATAATGTTGGCTCTACTTGAGCAGTTTCCTGCTTCATAACATACTTGTATCCCATCCCATTTGCATCATCTTACCAGGCTGAGGCTGCCACTCCTGGTCAGGATGAGCCTCTCTGAACTCCGCAGCTGCCTCCTCTTCTGCAGCCAGTTCTCTTTCGATCATGGTGGTGATGCCTCTCACCAGGTCCAACAGGGCACTGAAGGCCACAGACATGGCGTAGCCCTCTGGGATAGACGGCGGCTCCACCTTGTCCAGCATCTCTAGACTGGACGACGATGTAAAAGGGGTCAGAGAGAGAATATGGAGGTTAAAGCGGTGTATGTGCTCATACAGACAGAGTTTTATTCATATATTAAACCCCAAAGAACTTCAACCAAAAGTGAGCTAAAACATTTAATCACCTCTGACCCACTAGTCCTATACATTTAAATAATTCAGGCAAAATGCAGAATTTCAGCTTTTCACAGTCATCAGATGTGACCCAGTTCATGACATATTTTGCTGAAAGTTACTTTTTCTTCTGTTTTTTTCCTGTTATATAAAATTACCTTTGAATTGACTCCGAGCACTTATGAACATCAGTAAAATAATAATCTTTAAATATTTCAGTAAAATAAATGTGGGAAAATACCAGATTTTCACTGTAAAATGCACCATGTTGAGGATAACATTATAATAAATGGTGACAAGTTACTTAGGAGATGTTAAATGTAGGTGAAACCTCATTTGGAAGTTATCACACAAATAGTTCTAGGTCTTTAAAGGTTATAGACATTCAGTTTGTTAGACTGTGATTTGTGCTACTGTATTTCTTATTTTTTCCCACTTAGTGTTATATTAAAAAACTTTAAATGAATCAAAGGTGTATGCCTTCTTTTTATTCATACTGGGGTGAGTCCAGCAGCATCTACAACTACAGCAAGAATTGAAACTGGTTAACAAACAGGTCTGATTACTGTCAGAGACAACACTTCTCTTTGTTGCAGGAAGGCCTCCGGCTACAGTAATTTTCTGTATTTTAAAGTTTGGTTTCCTGTGAAATACCACATTCTAATGCTCCTTAAGGAGGCTTTGATCTCTGCCTCCCTGAGGTTCAAACCAACTCTACAGTGATGTTACAAGCTCATATTTATCCTACTTAGCAGCAGAGTTTGTAATCCCCTCTACTGTACCTTTGTGCTTCACACATTTACACATTAAAAACACACACATGGAGGATGAACAGTGAGGTGAGCTGCATAAACCTTTGTACAGCACTTACTAGGTGGCCTTGGCACTGCCCTGGACACTAACAGTCATTAAAGGGATCCAGGTGCCGCGGTATTCAAAGGCCGCCTGTGTGGTCAAGTTACCACTAACCCCTCCTGCTCCTGGACCTCCTTGTGTTGCTCCCTGCACCCCTGAACCCGACCCACCTGGAGAGACAGAAGATGAAATGAGGTGTAAAATAATAACCTTTAAACATGTGTATCTCATACTCATTGGTTTAATTTTGGCATATTTTCATTTTCAGACAAATGTAATTTGGCTACTACGGTGTATCCCATTATGCATGACTGTGAATATTTGTGACATTTGAAGCACATTACGGATATGTATAATTTAAAAATCAAAACCTTTCAACAGTGGATGGACACCAATATGTGGATAAAATATAAGAGAATACTTTTCAGTAAGGTACAAGAGCACACACTTTCCAAGAGCATCTTCAGCTCAGATTTCTATGGATTTTGTTGGTCTTTGAATATGTGAACTGACCAGCTGGTGCACTGACGGCAGCAGCGTTGCCCGCATTGGGGATGATGAAAAGAGACTGGATGAAGGAGCCCAGGGCGTTAACAATGTCTCTGAACACTTTAGTGGAGTGCTGCTTCATGTCGTAGGACTGGCAAAATGAACTGAAAAAGAACAAGAACACAGACAGTTGGACGTTACAGTCCTATTGGGTTCAGACTGTGGGACTTGGCACCTGTCCACGGTGCTAGGACAGCATGTCAAAGCCACTAAAGAGGAATAATTACGGTGGTCAGTAACCCGGTCTGTGTACATCTGCAAATATAATTTCAATATTAAGACAGAAATAAAAGTAGAAATCTATACTGTAATGTTGCTTACCGCAATAAATGTGGCTGTACACAGAGCCTATGGACTGATTCCACAGCCACTGCTCTGAGCCACTGTGGCTTTTCACCATCCAGGAACTTCACTAACAGAGACAAGAAGATCTCGCACTCTGTCACCTGCAAAAAAAACCCACACATATCAGACTGGTCTGTGAGTTTGGCTCGGGAACAGAGAGATGTTTCCTTTAATTAAGCTATTCTATGATCTTCCACTTTCCTTGATGGAGGCACAAACACGGACAATACTTCATTGTAGGGATTGATAACAGCTGTAATACTGAATTACTCGGATGGAGCTAAGCTCATCAAGGGCCTGGAGTAGAACTAAAACAAAACTACTACTGCATTAATCCAATGCTAATCAGACCAGATCAATTAAGTGCATCAGTTCTGTGCTCAAGAAAATCTGTTAATGGTAAAACATCAATTAGGGAGCAGTTCCATGCAGTCAGCAGTCACAGCACATCCGTCCCTTACCAGTAAGCTGTAGAAGTGCTTAATGAGGACAGAGACGACTCGCAGCAGCCTCATACAGATGGGAAAATAAGGTTTCTCTACAGGCACTGGTGAGGCAGCGCTGCTGCTGCCCTGCCGGAACTTGATGTTGGGGGAGAAGAGCTTGATGACAAGCGGACACACTCTTTCCTTCAGCAGGAAACTGAACTCTTGGTGCTAGACAGGAATCAGAGACCAGAGTGGACAGAAGGATCAGGTAAAGTGCATTTAATTAACCGCTCCTCACAACCAGTTACAATCTTATCTTATTACAATATGTGACATACAAAAAACCCTGTAATGTTGCATATTGTATTAATGCTCAGCTTTAACAACTGCATTATCTGTAACACATTAAGCTGAATATACCTGTAGGAATACACCAGGAAAATCATTGAGTACAGACTCCAGTAGCTCTAGGCCAAACGTCCGCGTCATCTCTGTCATCCCCACAAGCCAGTAGGGGGCGTCAGCATTCACGAGCTGGCACAAATCCTACAGAGACACACACAAAATAGGATTTAACACAATAGAGTGTTGTTTCTCAGACACATCACAGTAGCTGAAACAGAGCTGCCATTGAGCTCTGCTGGGTGACAAGCATCACTGCAGAAAAGAGCAGCGATTGTGGGGTCAGAGACAGCTTCGAAACAAAGGATCTTTGGTGCAGTTTTTCTACATTTCCTTACATTACATGGTTAACTTTGAAAATTATAAAAGGTATTGAGGCGCTCAAGAGGGCTTGTAAGGTTGCTAATACCAATAATTTTTAATCACATCAAGCTTTACGCTCCAGTCCAAATGTCAAATCTTGTCAAATATCAACTCAAATCCAAGGCAGTCCAAAGGCATCATGTAAGGCTGGTGGGGAGAAGAAATGTAAAAAGAGAAGGCTGCTGCCTCCTGGTGGACATACCTGGAACAGCATGTATGCATCCTTGGCGCTGGGCCTCAAAGTACTAACAGATCGGCGGTTTGTATTTCCCTGGACAGGAGGAGGGTGTTCCACAATGCCTGAGGGCAACAATAATTCAACATTTATTCATTTAAGCAACTAATAATGTCTATATTAGTACAGTAAGTATAAGAACATGGTATGTGTTAGTTCAAAGCAAGTATATTAATTATTAATCAACATTACTAAATGATTATAAGGCAGATTTATCAACTACTGGTGTCATTTTCATTTCTGAATATTCAAACAGGGTTTTTCTTGTGCAGTAAAGCTACTATTAACTTTAGCTATGGTCATTCATAATCTAACTTGACATTTTTCATATTATTTTAGTGCCTCTGACCTTTGAAACGCTCATCTTCAGCCACCATCCTCTCAAAGACCACAGTGACAACCTGTCTGACCGTAGCAGCTGCTGTGTTGTTGGTGATGTTGTCTTTGGTGAAGTGGAGACGGAAACACAGCACAATGGCCTGGTAAAGGGACAAAACATGAAATCAGATTATTGTGCATCTGAGAAAATGCATTTTTAGACTAAACCTTTGCGTCCTTAAATCAAGCTGAGCAAAATAAAGTCCAATATTAAATGTCTGGCCTATAACTGTATGGATTACATAAACAGAAGTTTGACTTGACAATATAGTAGGTTTGCAGAGTTTAACAAAAGTACAGTAAACACAGTTGGCCTGATAGTCTGTACTGTGTGATTTGGCAGCATGTTACAATGTACAAACACCTCGTAACACTGCTGCTGTGGAGTTTGATAAACATTATACCCGCAGTTTAATAATAAATCAGAGATGACTCACTGAGAAACAAAACTGAGTTATATCAGTGGTACCAGAGAGGGTACAGCACTCTATCAGGTTTGTGTGTAAATACAAAGTATTACAGCACAGATATGGGTGCCAAACATGTGGCCCGCGGACCAAAACCGGTCCACTAAAGGGTTCAATGAGGCCCGTGGGACGAATTTGCGAAATGTAAAAATTACACAGAAGATATTAATCATTTTAGTTCAGGCTCCACATCCAGCCCAGTTCAATTTCAAGTGGGTCGGACCAGTAAAACACTATCATAACTATAAATACTGACAACTCCAAATTCTCCTTGTTTTAGTGTAAAAAAAGTACAAACTATCTTTTCACAAAAAATGCAAATAACCTGAAATGTTCTAAGAGAAGTGGAATTCTAATGTGTATTTGTAGATCCACTGTGATCTGTAAGTTGTAATGCACATAAACTGAGGCAGGATATTTTTATAATTGCACTTATTTTATATAAATTGGAATAAATTTTTGTAATAAATTTCAGTTTTTTCATGATTGTTCATGTTATTCACATTTTTTAAAGGATCGTTTGTAGATTTCATCATGTACTTTTACTTTTTTCACACTAAAACAAAGAGAAAAGTTTGGAATTGACATTATTTATGTATGATTATGTTATTATTTCACTGGTCCGGCCCACTTCAGATCATATTGGGAGGATGTGGCCCCTGAACTATAATGACTTTGACATGCCTGGTATATGTGAATGGTGTGGGTCTCGTACCTTGGAAAGTACTTCGTCGTGTACGACTGTATTTGTAGTGAGTAGGACCAGGACGGTTTGTAAAAGTTTTAGCTCCTCCAAACCGTTTTCCATCAGCTGCCACAACATGTTGATGATGTTCCCTGCTGCTGCCTGTCATACACACATAAACAGTTAAAATTAATACCGTTCATGTTCATTAGAAATCTTTGCACATTAACAGATATTGACAAGTAAGTACATAAGACTTGGTTAAACTAAGTAGATCCGAACGCTTTTCTGAAAATGAAAAAAAAGCAGGTGAGAGAACAGCCCGAGGTCACGCTGTCATAAATTATACACAATGCAAAAACAGAAAAAGAAACCACAAATAAATCACAAACACACACACAAGCACACACAGCAGTGGGATCAGCTGGCGATAGCTGCTTTAGGGGCAAAATATCATCAAGTTCAATAACACCAAATCCAGCTGCCAGTTGATATTATGTCACTTGATTCTGACAGTCGTTGACAATCCATGTCCTTTGATAGGTCAAAATGTCCCAAATCTAAACACTCCTCAGGCTATACGGCTGAAGTAAAATGCATGCGAACAAATTATGAGATGCAGGAGGAATCAGTACTTGAAAATGGAAAAACAATACTAAGCTGCAATATATGGATGAAATGAACTAAATCATGATGAGATTGGTCAACACAAAGGAGGAAAACATTGTACTGCTCTGCACTCAAATCATTTCTGCAGGGTATGAGATATATTGGATGGCACAATGTCGAATCTGCAAATACATGTAATGTGATAATTTAACAATAGCACAAACTATCCTACACGTTTCTCTCCATCAGGACCTCAAGAATCGGTGCTGAGGTCATCATGTTTTGTTTCTTGTGACTCTCAGTTAGTTTCTAAACTTTAGTTTTAGTTTTTAGAGCTGCTGCTGGTTGGGGTGGAGCATCGCTGCCAGAGAAAATAACTTAGACTTGTGGGCGGATAAAAAAAAAATGTGCGTGTTGCAAAACATATGCCGTGTGTGTCTTAAATGTCCTAGATGTCTTAAATGTTTGTGTGGTGGAACGGTGCCATAACAACCACTTCAAGTCAAGGACGAAACACTGCGGGTAAAGGCAGGGAGCATTAGCGTTTTTATGCCTTAGAGGACAACAACGCTGCCACAGTGGGTCACAGTCACAGAGAGCGGTTGCATGTCATTTCTATGAAGTGGTAAGATATGTAAAAGCAGAAACAGAATCACCAATAATTAACATTTGGTAGCCTAATTATCGCTACTAGAATAATCAGGGTTGCCTCCATAAAACGTATTACTACTCATTAACCAGGTCACACAACCCTTTGCCCCTCCTGCGCACTGATACCCTGCCTACCTGGGGACTTATTTTGAGTCTTAACATTCAATCTTTTTAAAACTTTTTTTAAAAAATGCAAAAATTGAGAGAAAGGCACATGTAAATAACATGTGCGTGAAATCTCAGAGGAAAAAATACACTGGTCTATGAGTAAAATGCTTCTAGGATAAAAGTAGTGACATTTTACCACGTGTGAGTCACTGATAAAGAAAAATCCAGTCATAAATGCTGGATGGCTGAAGTTTCCCACATACAGTCTTGGGTCAAAATGTGAAATTCGAGAATTAAGGAGAGAATGGGTTTTATTCCAAAGGAATATTTGTGTCAGAGCTACCAGATCTACTTCAAAACACTGTCTGTACATTACAATACATTCACTTTACAGGTTCTATCAAGAGGAAGGTTTATAAATCTATAGTATAAATGTACATAAACCAATATATATGTGGAAAACACTTTATCATATACCTTGAAAACATCAGCAAACCGGTACTTTTGTCATTTGTTTTCCAATTAATCTTATTAAAATACGTAACATTTAGCACATTTAATCTCTGAAGCAGATAATTTCTATAAAATTGTAGACCAGTATTATCGGAAGGACAGACGGAATTCCTGGTATATCTATATAATAACTAACATTTGACCCTGGATGTGAAAAGCATGGCTCTGTCCCACTTAAATATCGGTCCTCTATGGTGCATTAACAAGGAGTTTATACAGCAGCTTTAAAAATGACCTCAGGTCAGAATCCTGCTGGGTTATATAAAGAGTTTCTAAAACCATTCCCTCATCACATCGGCTTCATTAAACAACCACAGTGTTTGAGAAATTATTACTATCTCCAACTTTTTCAGACAGGTATCACATTACAGTTAATCCTCTGCTTAAGTGTCATATCACAAACTAATTATGTGAAACTGAAGGGACAATGTAATAATCCTTGTTCCACGCTGACAATTTCTAACCTTGACTAAAGGAAATATGAAACCAATTATGAAAATGAAGAAAATGAATGTGTTTGTGTGCAGAGGCAGACAAAGAGGTTAAGACTGAACACCAGAGAGAATACCAGAATGGATGCCAACATTACTTGATTTGTTATCGATTAGCAGCATTGATTCCTGTATTGATCTGAATTAATTAACCTTTAGATATTATTATCAATAAACCATGTCAAGTCCACAAGCACGTGTGTCCACAAAAATGGAAAACGCGTATTAATTACTAAAACAAAGACATACTTGTTGTCAAATCAACCATCTGGAATAAATATCCTTCCTGCATTAATTATAAAAAGCTCTAACAAAGGGATTAGAACTGTTAAAAAAAAAAAAAAAGTGATTATAGGTCCCTTAATTGTAAGCATACAGGTTCAACAAACACTAAAAATGTGTGTATTTACAAATGACCGCATGGAAAAACATTCACAACAAGTAATTAGTATCGACACAGGAGCCCTGGGCGGTGATAAGCACCTCGTGTCACTCTGCTGCAAGGTTATGAATCCAGATAAGAGGATTGGCAACTTATTGATTTTACTTGTTAAATCACCCTACACGTGGGAAATGAAGAGCAAATTAAGCCTCAGAGATTTTGTGACAAATGTAGTAGATGTCATTGTGTTTTTATGCACTCATTTAGAAGTGGCAAACCTACATTTTACACCTTAAACATTTTTTAAGGTAACTCTCCTTTGTTAGCTGTATATATACACTGAACATAGAGTATATGAAATGTGCTCATGTCCTCACCTCAGACACCACCTCATGGGACATGAGTCTCTGGATGGCTGCTAGACACAGCTGGGTGATTTTTGGCTCTTTGGTGCCGCAGCCCATCAGAAATGGCTGCACAACCTCTGAGCTGTTCTCTTTCAGAGCTGCAGAAATAGGACACAAATAATAAGCGTTAATGTCATTTCACATGTGCAATCAGGTATAAATGCTTTAAATTGAACAGTTTATTTTTTTTTAGGAAGATATACTATAGGAAGCTATTGGATGTGATTTGTGGTTCCCTAAGGTCAATATACAGTAATAGCATCATTTATTTGGATATGTTAAAGGTCACCTGCTAACAGTACAATGTGCGTGACTGATTCCTTGAATTTGATAAAAGAAATATGAAAATATAAAAACCTGTAGAGGACAAAATAGGAGTTGGGGTCAAGTGAGTTAGATTAGATTAGATAGAACTTTATAAATACTTTGGGCAGAGCCCTCAGGAAATTGAGGTTCCAATAGCAGCACAACACCAAATATATGCACAAGAAATACCACAAGAAAATAGCAATACAATAACTATAAAACAAACCAGTAGTGAAATTGGAATTGGAAAGTACTAGTAGGAAACAACAAGTAACAAAGTAATAATAAATAAGTAAGTAAGTAAGTAACTAAATATATATATATATATATAAAATTCCTATGTGGAAGAACTAGGAAAAGGGTATATGTTCATTTGTTGCTGTTTTGTTGTTTAATTTTGTCTATAACTCACTTGGTCTTTGCATTTTAGCCATCCAAATACACACAGCACCTAGCATTAGCATTAGCATTAGCACATGAGGAGCAGTGAGCTGCCATTGAAGGCACTCTGGGACCAACTCCAGCTCTTCATCAGTTTTGAGTCAATTACTACCAATTATTTGTATGTTAGTTTGTGGACATATAGCCCCTGATAAGGTATTTTAAGTCAAGTCTATAATAATTACTAGATGTCGAAGAATAATTTCCAAATCACTGATCGAGCATCTGTTTCTCCAGCGAGTGATACCTAGACATCTCAGTTGTGTTTAACCACCGTGCTTCTCACTCTGTCACTCACCTGCCAGTATGTCTGTATTCCTGGCTGCGATGGTCTTAATCTTCACAATGCCAGACTCTGCAGCCTAAGCGGGGGAGATGAAAGAGAGGAGACATTTAGGTTAACATTTGATCTAAGGTGTAACAGCAGGAGCTGATAGTGAACTACCACGTTGCTACTGGTTGTAGACATTTTCTTGTAATGATGGCCACAGGGGAGAAACAGGAAAGCCCGGCTGCAAAGAGATGGACTGGTAAATCTGCTAAGAACGGGTTCAACTTGAGAGGAATGTGCCAGAAAGTGATTTCCCCAGTGAGGTGTCTAGCAGCTGAGAGATGCTAAGAAATGGAAAAGGGGGGGAAGAGAGAATGTCAAGAGTGAGGAGGCAGGAGGAGGGGATGACATGTAGACAGACTTAATGTGCACCAGCCTGTGTCTGTGTCACAGAAACACAGACACTGAGCGTTTACCAGTCAAAACAGAGGATGTTATTAACCGTCTACATCAACTGCACCCCGCCACAGCCAATGCTCCTCCTCCTCCTCCTCCTCCTCTCCAGGCCTCCATCCTGTTGGCCTCCTTAATCCCAACATTTCTTTTACTTTTTGAACAAATCTTCCAGTCTTGACTTTTGACAGTTTTTTTTTTCCCAGCAGTAAAAATAAGAATGTAATTTGAACATTTAAATTGAACTGAAAAAAATATAATATGTTGCTCACATTGTGGAAAACAACTACGCAGATGGTTGGGTCAAAAGACTATGATCCAAATCATAGTCATCATTAATCTGCTTTAACATTTTAATCACTTCATTTGAAACAATAACAATAAATAAAATGCTGAAGCAAACAGAACATCAAATCTACTCCATAAGAAGCAAAAGCAATCACCAAAATAATCAAGTAATGGTTGACAGTGTGGCTGCTGTCCAACAAAGACCAAGTGTTCTGTCCTTTATTTATTTCAAATATTTCAGACCAGTGCACTGCAGACTAGTGCTGCCACTTGTGACTATTTTAATTAATTATCCTGTTGATTATATCCTCACTTATTCGATAAATTGCTTTGTCAACTCAAAGTTCAGTAAAGATCTCGTTTTGGTCCACAACAGAATAGCCCTTGACTAATTTAAAAGTATTTAATATATTACGACTATTTGCTTAATCAGTCAAGTAAAGCAGCTCTAGTGCAGGCAGAGCACAACAAAGATGTAGTTACACAAACAGGTAGATATGAAGGTATAATAGTGTTTATGGAATATTTCATTTGTTGTTATCAAATTGTTATATTTTATCAGATGCAAAAACCCCTAACATGATGGTGGCATAATACACGTCCATTCTGAAAAGGTTAAAGGTTAAGTTGCTTTGTAATCCCCAAAGGGAAATTCAGCCTCTGCATGTTACCCATCCTAATAGACATGCAGTACCTAACATTAGCATTAGCAATTAGCACATAGTTAGCAGTGAGGTGCCACTGAAGGTGATTGGGGACCAACTCAGGATCTTCATTATCATCATGGTCAGGGGCACCGACTATTAACAGAAATGTACCTGTTTTTAATGACTATTAAATAATGGCTATTTAATAGGTGTTTTGATTTTAGTTTACACATTTAGTTTTCAGTTCTTTAACAGTTGGCAGTTCTTTAAGTGTGACATTAACCCATTCTGAGACTAACTCCTCCCACTACAGGATTCTGAAAATTACTCTGAAGTCGGAAAGAGGCTGAGATGGAGGTGATGAGTGTCTGAACATCCAGGTGTGGAAGTGGGACAGGTGTAGTTCAGGGACTTCCGCATCACTGAGAGTCACAACACAGGTATGAGGAACCATGTGAGGCTCTGAAAGGGTTAGTCTGGGTTCTTGTACTGGTTTTACCACCTAAGAAATTCCCACCTAAGAACCAATATTAATTTACATGTGTGATCTATTTTGCATATTGTCACTGCTTTTCCTTGCCTTCATACGGTCCTTTACTACAGGGAAAGGAAGCCCTGAGTTTCTCTTAAATCTAACAAAATTCCCAGACAAAAAGGTCAACTGTGCAGCTTGTGTCCATCTGATACAAACCAACAAACACAAATCACCGCCTGTGTGAGTCCGGTGGTTCAGAACACAGTGATAAAACAACTGTCGGAAAATGAAGGAGGTTCGGTTAACGAGTCTGACCAGGGGAGGTGGACTGAACATCTCTGATTAGATTGTTTTATGCAAATTCCATCTCATCGAGTTGTACTAAATCAATACTCAATGTAATGAAATGGATGGGAAGGATTAAAAAGATTTTCAAACAAGAGGTGACGAGTTGAGCCGTTTTCACCTATAAAATGCATGTTTTTCACCAGGATTGATGCACTTCATTACAATTTAGCCATTAGTTTAGTAGAGCTGAAACCATCGACTTGAATTGATTAAAAAAAATTAGTCGATTCCAATTTTCCTGAATCAAAGCTTTGTTTCCTTAATTTCTATATCACTAAACATTGATTCTGCTGTTGTTTCACACAGACATATATTGTGATGCACATGACACCAAGATCAGCATAAAGTTGTATGATAATTACGTCTCGTTAGTCTGTTGAATATAAATCTGTTGAAGACTGCAGTGCAAATACACGTCCTTTGAATTTTGTTGTTTATAGATATTTTTATATACGCTTTTATGTTATTGTTGTTATTTCTACACATCTACAGATATTTTTATATACTTTTATACTGTTATTGTTGTCATAGATATTTTTATACATCCTTTTACTTTACACTTTTGTGGTTGTTGTTTAAGCTGGTTCTGGAATAAAAGCCAAGTTGTTTGTCATTTTCAGGCATGTCTAGTTTACATTTTTACTATTTTTTTCACCTATTCAATTAATCATTTAATTGACTCAAAGGAAATAATCCACAGATTAATCGATAACAAAAATAATCGATAGCTGCAGCACTACAGTTGTAGATACACACAAAGTAGATACTGTTTTAATCACTGCAGATATGTAATATATATAGTATGTAGTATTCAATGGATTTAGTATTTTATTCTAGACAAAAAGGCAAACTTCAGCCCACAATCATATTATTTGGGAGTTCACGAACATCACTAACAACACCATCCTTACCCCAGCTGCCAGCAGCCAATGGGCACAGATTAACTTGATGCATTTTTCATGCAGCCACAGCTTGGTCTGACTTCATCCTGAACATGCATGAGTTACAAATGACTCGAGCCGTGACTCACTTCTATTTGATTCAACAGTCCTATCAATTCTGCATGGGGATGATATGAAGTCATTTTTCTTTTACTAAAACTTCCACAGATTTGTGAGGCTTCTATGGAGCATTTCATACATATGAGTAAAACTCTAAGACAAATTTGGAATGGGTGACCTTAATGAGAAGAAATCCTCCACCCTTGGCCTTTACACCAGAGCAGGTGAAACCCATGTCCACAAAGTTGAGCCGCTGTGGAAGTCAACAATTCATAACCGGCTGGATGACTGGTTACCAAGCAACCACCGCTTAGTGGGTTGGGCTGTTAATGCGTTTGTAACGTTGGGGGGGTGTACAAAAGTTAATCTTCAGAAATGTTAGTCTCCATCTTCTCCTTTGTTCCTCAAACAGAGCCAGAGGTCTTTACAGGGCAATGTGGGGAAAACACAGAGCTTTTTTAGCCCCAAGTTACTACAACTTTTGTATTCCCCAAGGCTGAGACAATAATACACTGTGGCCACAAAGCATTAAGTGTACCAGAACTGCAAGTCCTACAGCAGAGGGCGGGTTTATAAAGAAAAACACCAGCTTTTAAAAAAAAAAAAAAAAAATTATAATAAACTCACACCGTGTTTTCTCAGCCTTAAGTTGCAGGTGAGGATTGATGAGCTGTGTTTTAGAAGCTGTTGATGTTCAGATTTTTTCACACCTATGGATGTGTAATGGTCTGCAACCGGTCGAAACAGCTGTCAGTCAAGCCGCCTGCAGTTAATAAACCTGAGATTTATACAGTGTTTGTCCAAAGGTAGTGTAAAAAAATGAGGTTTTATTCGCAGTGTTATACAAAGTGAAGTCGTGTCAAATATGTACACATCAGAGGACCGGCTTTGAATAGAGGCTGTATGTATTAAAAATGGATGAATACGGTGAGGTCATAATAGAAGTGAGGATCTTCTGAAAACAGGATGTTACTAAGTAATATTTGTAGGTTAAAGGGTGACATCTTAACATTTTATCTTTTCTCAGCCTTCACACAACTATCTATGAGTCACACAAATACAAAAAACTACACGGTGATATACCTTACATTAGAAGCTCACTATATGGATTTTCAATACTCGGATAAAAAAGAACCAACAGTCCTTGAAAGTAACAGCTCTCAAACCTCACCTTCAAATTAACATTAGTAATACTTAGTAACAAAGAGTCCAAAGTTAAGTGGAAAAATAAGGCCAATAGCCCTGTATCTCACCAGCATGCTCAATCAAGAATCAATAATCAGGTTGAATGTGCGAGGTTGTCAGGTTCTGTCTCTATGTTAAGAGTCCTGCGGTCTTGATGCAGGAGATTAATCTCCCAATAGAAGTGGGCGGTACTTTCACTGGAGGAGAACTCAATTAATTAAATGAACGTCCATATATGACTTCCTATCAGTGCTCAATAATAACTATATTGATAGCTCTAACCATTTCCATGTTATAAGCCATCAAAATATGGCCCATTGTAAGTAATGGCAAATTTTTTATACTTAAAAAATTCGTGAAAAAAATCAAAAATCTAAATTTCTCAAAACTGTGAGCAAACTTTGTAGACATTGTCCCAAGGAAGCTACATATAAAATTTGAAATGAATCCGACCAGTCATTTTGGAGAACAAGATTATTGAAATCTAAACATTGGTGACCTTGAGTTTGACCATTCAAGGTCACTCAAGGTCAAAGGTCATGAACCTAAATGAAACTCCATGTATGACTTCCTATCTGTGCTCAGTAGTAACTATATTGATATCTCTAACTATTTCCATGTTATAAGACATTAATATGGCCCATTATAAGGCAAATTTTTAATATTTAAAAAATTTGTCCAAAATTAAAAAAATCTAAATTTCTCAAAACTGTGAGCAATCTTGTCCCAAGGAAGCTAAACAGAAAATGTGAAATGAGTCTGACCAGTAGTTTCATCAGAGAAGATGTCTGAAGAAATTGCTGACGCATACGACAACACCGCCGGACACGACGCCTTCAACTCATGACCTATAGGCCAGTGAGCTAATAAAAATGAA
Source organism: Apogon talboti (assembly GCA_037367365.1). Taxonomy (NCBI): domain Eukaryota; kingdom Metazoa; phylum Chordata; class Actinopteri; order Kurtiformes; family Apogonidae; genus Apogon; species Apogon talboti. Next base: position 23,265,848 of record JAPQRQ010000023.1, on the reverse strand, counting down.
TCCTCTGGTTTTTGCTGGCTACTTCCTCATGACCTGCTGCTTAAGTTTTCATTTGTTTGGTTATTACGTCACTTCCCTCTAAAATCAGTCACTAAATCTAAGTCTCAAAACCAACGGCTTGAAGTGTCATTGTTGAACATTGTTGAACATAAATCCCACCCACTTTCCCCACCCATCCACTGGGTTTCTTTGTGTCTTTCAGAACAGTTAAAACATGTTACTGTTAATCAAAAAATTCAACGTAGGATGATTAGAAAAAAGAAAATCTTTTCATTATAACCAAGTTAATAAGTTCCATACCAGGATCCTTGACATGTGGAGGCTGGCTGTCATAGTCTAATGGAACCTGAAGTAGAAGTTAAGATCATTTATGTGAGTTCATGTCCTGATCTGTCATACAAATCTGCAGGTTTTTCACTTTATTTTCAACAGGTACTGTGGAGAGGAAAGACAAAAAGAGCAGGATGAAATGGACCAGAAAATTGAGCCATTCTAGTCCACACCAAACAAATCTCCCATCCGGGACAAATAAAGTCTAACTAACTAACTAACAAAGTATATCAGGTGAGTTACTGAATAAAAAAAAAAGAGTATGGTATTATGAAATATGAAACAGTGAGGTTTATTATTAGGAATCTATTGTAATGTAATGATTGCATTACATTAATCCAGTGCTTCTCAAATAGTGGGGCGCGGTGTGATGCCGGGGGGGCGTGTGTGATCCTGGCGAACATGGTTTTTTTGCTGTACTAGAATAAGGTGTAATTTCACCTCCACAACAGTAGATGGCAGTGGCGCTCTCATTGTTAGAGTCTGCACAGGGAGTATTAGTAGGGTTTTTATGCACTGAGCATGCGCACACACAGCACAGAGTAGGAGATATGAAGTGCAGTGA
>JAPQRQ010000023.1:23252843-23264853 GCA_037367365.1 Apogon talboti | reverse complement strand
ATAATTTCCTCTTCCTAGGGGGGGCGTAAGAGAAAATAATTGAGAAGCACTGCATTAATCTAAAGAATGACTGTTTTTTAAGTGTATTATGGTGTCAAACTAAAGGATTCAAATAGATCGGAATTCATACTAATATAGTGTATTATGTATTCTAATGCTATATTAAAAAACAATCAAATTCACACTATAGAATATTTAAACACTGTGTGTGTGCAGGTGTCTGGTCAGACCTACAAAAACATAATTTCCAAATGTAAGCACAACATTATTTATAAGCCTCAACTGGTTTCACTGTACATGAGAAATGGGGCACTTTTTGAGTTTTGTAAAGTAATGGACTACCAGTGACTTTTTGGTAGAAATTCAATATAACAACAAAATCTGATAATGTCAAAATAAGTTGGATAAATTACACATAAAGGCGTATAATCTTGAAGATGATACTGTTATCACGTATCAGCCACACATATATGTTTAAGACGATGCACAGTTATTTACAACTCAGACAAGAGAACTATGTGATGTGAGGAACAGTTTGATGGTTCATGAACTGAGCCTGAGCCTGTTTACATCACACACAAATACTCCAATCATTATCCGATTTCTGGAGTTATCACATTATTCAAGTGACCATGTAAACAGGATCATCTGATATGTTTTATCAGATAACAGCAGTAATCTGATTATGAGAACAGATTAACACACCTGGATTTCTCCCCAATACTTCACGCACATATACAGGTTAATCTGATTTCTTTTGTTTTTTTACATCTGCGCATGTGTAAAAAAAAAATCTATATAAATGGAAGTTACATAGCGACAACGTGAGCCTAAGGAAAAAAGTAAACAAACAATGAAATGAAATGAAGGATAGCAGCAACATGTAACCTATTTTGTAGTCTTATTAGCTCCCACATTAGGACCGATAACACAAGAAAAGACCGGATGTTTTGAAAATGTGAAAAGTGTACGTCTTATGTCATAACATACATATGTACGCCGAAAGAAATCAAATAATGGACTGAAACATGTAAACCAGGGTTTTTCAATTATTGCATTTCTGAAGTGCATGTAAACACGTTGCGTTTCATTACGGCAATTATCGGATTACTCCCAGTTATCGGATTTTTATGGTCATGTAAATGGGCTCATTGTACTCCGATTATTATCCAATTTCTGGAGTTATTAGATTATTTAAGTGACCATGTAAACAGGACAATCTGATATGTTTTATGAGATAACTGCAGTAATCTGATTATGAGAAATCGGATTAACACACCTGGATTTCTCCCCAATACTCTGATATCTTCCTGCGTGTATACAGGTTAATGTGATTTATTTCATTCTTTTACATCTGTGCATGTGTAAAAACAATTAAAATCGTAGAGAACGGAAGTTACGTAGACAAACATAAGCGGAAGACAATTACAGGAAGTTTAAGTCTACCATCACTATGTACCTACGTACTCCGAAAGAAATCCGATAATGGACTGGAGCGTCTAAACTAGGATTTATTGATTATCGCATTTCTTAAGTGCATGAAAATGCGTTATATCTGATATCCGATTACTCCCAGTTATCAGACTTTTATGGTCATGTAAACAGACTCACTGTTATGAGACTTAATTCAAACAGCTCATCATCATTAGAGGGATTCCTCTAAAATTCACAACCAACAGATGGAAAACATCGCACACATAATACTTATTTCCAAACCAAGGCACGTGTAATAAGAAGAATATATGAAAAATGATGGGGAGATTACATAAGCAATCCTAGAAAAGGCGGATTTAAATTCAGCACTGAGCGGAAAAGGACATTACATACAAGTGCTCTGTACACAGTGTCAGGACCAGGCTGGATCGGAAGCGTTTAGCACTTTTACTTCTTCCCCAAAGTCTTTTTTTGTGAAGAGCTCCTCAAGGCGTAACTCAACCACATCTGATTGCCAGTTCATTTCTTTGAGAGGCAACATTAGTCCAACTCATCACAGACTGGCTTCCTTGGAAACATGCTGTGAGAGTTCATAAACTCAGCAGTTTTGTGGAACTGACTTAGCGTATTGAAAATAGACTCATTCAACCACAGTTTCATTACAACAGTGTCAGTTCACCAGATCCTTGCAGCGTTGGCGGTTGTTTTATCTCTGTACAGAGTACCACAGACATTATGACCTGTCTGGTAAATTAGTTGAGCTAAGCGAGCCATACAGAGGCTGCGCTTAATGCTTTCATTAATTCTGCAGGTTTTCCCCAGACAGGCAGTCACACTTCACTGTGATCTACATACAGCTGACAGCCCCTGACTCAACAACAGAAAGGAAAGGCGACTGGATGCCTGATTTTTTTTTTTCCATCTAGGCAAAAGCAATCAGAGCAAAACAAACATCAAAGCCCCAGAGGTTTCACTAACTGCAAGTCAAAGAAGGAGGAGTTCTGGGTGTGAAGCTATGATACAGAAAAATCAATGGAACCCTTCTTGACTGCTCTTAACCCAGAGAAACCACTGGCTCTGGCGTAATGTGACGACCGGAGAAGGATTGAGAAAGGCCAACGTACTGGAATGAAGACTGGCTGGGAGAGGAGGACAATGCCTTCTCATTCTTGTTTTGTAATGAAGAGATATGTTTTGGTTTTAAGATTTACTGACAGATCTGACAATAATGTGCTTATAAATGCCTGAGAAGGGTTAGGAACATTAAAGGGTCCGCTATGTAAGATTAAAGGCGACTGAAGAGGATCTAATTAATCTAATAAAATGATGTTTTTCATGTCTGTCAAGTGGCATTCAGTGTGTTGTATTATACCCACCTACTATGATGGAGTGTGGACCCATTCTCTAAACCAAAAAGATTTGATTCATAATGGACAAACCAAGCTTTAACAAGGGCCAGTTGTCCAGTCACCATGGAGCAGGGTGAGGTAATGGGTGTGGGTTGGTTACAATCTGCAACTTCACCACCAGATACCACTAATGTGATGGTATTGCAAGTATGACAAAAACAGCAAATACTGTGCTATAAATTCAGGAGCTGTCAAATAGAGAGGAAAAAGAAGAAAAATGCATATAAAGGATAGACTGAAGGCCCCATTTGTGTGCTATAAAAAGCAGACATGTCATTTATATTCAAACAAACAACAGCTGTCACTCAGCTTTTTGTTGCACAATAACGTCCTAGAAAGTACAGGCCTTAACGACTGCAAGTAGAAAAGGCTGTTCCAATTAAAACACTAACATCTAGAGAGACAGAAAGACAGAGGCCGGATTGTGGGAGACGTTAAAGTGGCTTCTTGATGTCTTGTGACCCTTGAGAGACCATTTCCTGCTGGAAGGACCAAGAAACCTGGATGATGATTAATCAATATTTGAAGGAGATGTTTCATCACGCCCCCGGGCGAGAGCCAGCCCAGCGAGCATCCTGCCAGAGAGACCAGCTGTATGCTTTTTATGTCCCCGCTGGACCGCCACACTGTTCGTTATAAACTATGAAGCACTCGAGTCAAACCGGTCTGCAGTGCCTGAAAGGAACTACAAAGACGGTGCTGTATTTCTTTCTCATTTAAGTGGTTTCTTTATTCAGAGTGAGACCTGTTGAAAAACACATGGGCATAGCCTGATATTTGCTGCCCTGCTGAGCTGGCAAATATTTCCAGGACCACAGAAGCCCCACATACAGTAGGACGTTTCATCTAATGACCTATGTGACCGGTGTTACACATGAGAGCAAACACTGAGCTGAACCAAGGAATTACAGGGAATTAAGGTAAAGAAGCTCTGATTAAGATGGTTTCAGCTGAATAGCATAACTCTAGAACACACAACCTGCACTCAATGAGCATGTTTACAAGAACTATAAGAATTCACATGAGTTCAGAATATGACAACATGCTTAATTTGACAAGTGTCATGTAAACAGCATATACTGTTTGGATATCCCAAATGAAAGCTATGAGAGATATGCCTACATTAATCCAGTTTTATGGGAACTCCTTGAATATATACAGCACGTTTGGAATACACATCTCATTTGTGGATTTTATGGCAGGTCGACACACAGAGCCTCCTGTTTATTCAGCCCAAGACATAACAAAGATCCTCTGATAGAAACGGATGAATCTAAAGAAATGTCCACATTTCTAGTTGAAAGCAGAAACGCACCTACTGCTACACATTATGAAAGAGGATATTAACAGGTTTTTAGTAAATATCAAAAGGGTGACCTTTTCAAGAGAGTATGTGGAGGAATGAAAAAAGGAGGCTGTGTTTGCACAGTCTGCCACCAGTGGAAAACTTTGAAAAAAAAAAACACTATTTTTAATCAGAATATATGTAGCTGAATGTCCACAGTGGAATATTCATTTTCTTAGTGGTTCATTTGAATTTAGCCTTTCTTGGAATAAGAGTAAAAGCAGCAATTTTTGTCTCAATGGGCATTCCATGGAAAAGTAAATGCCACATACTTTCTACTCACCCCTAATAAAGGAGCTTGTGTTTATTCATATCACTTGACTCATACTTGAATGTTGATATTATGGCCTTTAGGTTAAGATTAAAATGAAAATAAACTATATTTACACATGGACGAACCATGAGCCAGTTCCATCCACTGTTTCTATCAGGTCACACAGTAACGTAGACTGTGTCAGTGGGGCAAAGTGCAGGAATAAAGGCTTGGTTTTCATGGTGTGATCTAAATAAGACACAAAAAGCAGCCTGGCGTTAAACCTCTTTGTATTCTCTTTCTGTTCTCAAACAACATTATTGTGTCATGAGAAATGCCAGGGTCACAGAAACACAACAATGACTGTCTTCAGCAGCAAACAGTAACACCAGACACTGTGTGAACTCACCCCAGGCTGTGTAAATACTCATAAACTTGTGAATCCACTTGTAATGGGAGAGCCTAGAGAAACAGACTTGCGTACAGTATAGCAAACAGGTTTCCTTCAGGAAATATTATGACTATGGAAAAAGATGAGCACTTCTCAACGGCATATGTACTTTTTTTATTATTATTATTATTATTATTATTATTATAACTCCCCTAGACCTATAAGTGGGCCTAATAGGGTCAATTCACCTAAAAATCAAATGACTTACTTTCCTCTTGTGGTAATCATTTTAGGTTACAGTTGTAGTCATGAGGTTTTAGACTTTTGAGAATTATGTCTGGGTGCTCGAAAGGTTAATAATAACACTTGCAAAAGTATCGTCAGAGGAGTTAGTCAGGACAATGCATAGGTCTTGGACAAAATATGTTTTAGGAAAATTGTATGTTCATATAAAATCATACAGCGTCATTTAGATTATTTTTCAAGCTACACTGAAATAAAAAAAAGTACTTTAAATCTAAGCTCCATAAATATCAAGGCAACCAAAAGTGGTTACATGTGCAGATGTTTTACTGTCAGTTTTGGAGGACATTAAAAGTAAGTAGACTGTGTTAATTCTTAGTGAAGTGACCCTTTAAATCAGTGCACCTCCTTGTATCTTGTGCCTTTATTTGGGGTTCCCTCCCCATGGTTCAGATTGACTACCATACCTTACAGGTGTGGTGAAGGTAAACTAATGCAGCTGTTTAAACTGTTACTTCATTCAATGCTTCATCCGTGGTCCAAACACTGGTCCAACTTTTAATGTGGCCGTACAGTATGAGGACAGCCCGGTGACCACATCCCACAGCAGCACAGGCCCGTGTCTGGAGGGGAAACCAGCTCCAACAAACACACTCCATCTACCTCAATACTTGAGCATAATCTGATTCACACGTAAGAGAAGCCGTTGAGCACCACGGCTACGGCTCACACAGGCTAACTAGCCGGCTAACCTCTTTGACTGGGGGGAATTTCTTCTTGCACTCCATGGACAGAGACCGCAGGTCCGTCTGCATGTTCTCCAGCAATTTCTTCACCGCTTCTGGACTGCTGGTCGACATTTTCATCGGCGTCTTCGACAGATAGCTCAAGAAACTTCAAATGGTAAGGAATGCAGGTTCGCAGTCGTCGCCCCCCACCCATCCACAGCGGGGACAGAATTCGTCGCTACTTTAGTCGCTTCACTCGGAAAAGAAAATAAAAACGCCGCGGTCCATTGACACAGTATCCCACTTCTGTGCTCTGGACGCAGGAGAGACGCGACGACACCGTCATATGCTCCCCTTCAAAGCCCCTGGACACTAGTCTCATACAGCGGCATCGTCCCCCTAAATGTCTATTTCTTGTGGGTGCTCACTATCGAAGATATTTGCCAAATTGAGCAGTATGCCATCAACGGCCGTCAGCTCCTCTTTCCTTCCCACAATGCTCCGGTGGACAGTGACACGTCACTCGGACTTCCGTAAACAGAGACTGATTCAGACTAATGGCTACAGCGCCCCCTGCTGGCCACAGCAGACACAGGCCCTGTCCACACTGCAGGCAGAAGTGGACTACCTGTGATCTTTTCTCTCTCATATGTGACTCAGATCTGTGTTTTTCATGTCGATCTGACTCATTTATCCATATAGCTGTGATAGTGTTTATTATACAGTTACATAGATGGTAGAGGTTTCTATTATTTGTACTAACAGTTGTAGCAGTAGTATATTCACTGTTAGTACTTGTATTTGTAGTAGGATTGTTAACAGTTATGGACATTTGTTCTAGTTACTAATAGTTATACTAACACCAGCTAATCTACTTCTTAATAGTCCTAGTTCAGTTTGTTGTGCATCCATGTATCTTCCCCTATACCCCCCTTCTCCCCCTTTCCCCACTTTCCCCAATCTTTCTCTCTCTCTCTCTCTCTCTCTCTCTCTTTTGCTTTACCCTCTCACTTTAACCCCAACAGCAGGGCTGCCAACTGTCACGTATTGAGTGTAAGACTCACGCATTTCATTGCTTACACACGCCACACTTCTGTTATGACATGCACGAGTGGCGTTTCTAGTCTGTTTTTGGAGGTGCTGAAGCACCCCCTAAATTGAATCCCAGCACCCATAAAATTTAAAAGATTTTTTTTAAACTTTATGTCCATTTTTCACAAGCTATAAAAATGTCAAAACCATATACAGTACATGGTTGAAACGTAATATTTTAACAACAAAACTACAGCAGCATCCCCAACCCCCCCTTATCTCAAAAATGGTTTGATCCACCTGGCCCCTCCCACCTTTCTCGACTCGGACTCGATGCTAAAAGGAAGTTTTTCCTCGCCACTGTTTGCTCCTGGAGGATTCTGTTGGTTTCTGTAAATTGGCTTGAGAGTCTGGTTTAGACCAGCTCTATATGTAAAGTGTCATGAGATAACTTCTGTTATGATTTGGCGCTATATAAATAAAATTTGATTTGATTTGATTTGATTTGATGCTCAGACCAATGCGCTGACCGCGCATTCCAGAGTTGGTGATATACAGTAGTTTGTAAGCATCTGGCTGAAACCAGAATATGTGACACATTTCTTTGCTTCTACCACTCAATATCAACACATTATTATCATCACCACTCCTTATTTGTGCTGCATTGAAACGTAGATCACTGATTATGTTGTTAGGTAGGAGTTAGCTGATTATTTTTCAGAATTAGGAAACGTTCTAGGTGGTGCAGTCAACCTCTGTTTGAACTGGAGTGACAGAAGCTGCTGTTGTATCATGTACATGTGTTTATATTAAAGTCAAGAGACAGACAGACAGCCTCATCATGGATATAAGATTGATTAAAATAAATAAATAAGTAAAAAAGAGCCAGTTTCAGTTAAGCGTATAAGATCAAATGGTGTGATTTGATTTTCCACAGTAACCAAATATCATGTTAGAATGATGTTGTAAGTTGGATAAATGTATCAGTTTATATCTTTTATTAGATAGAAAAGGCATTGTTTGATTATTTGCCTTTTGGATAAAGTACAAAGAGGGGGTGGGGGGGCAGAGAGAGGGCTTTATTTATTAGGATTCTTATAAGTATTTTTTTTCAGATTTATGTCATTTTCTATCTAGTTAAATACATACATTTGTATGTGATTGTCAGTGCAAAGAGGGAGAGATTAAGGAAGGGAAGGAAAGGAAAGAGTGCAAGATCAGGAAGAACCAGGCAAGAAAACACAGAGAATATTGGCAAAACAGTAACTGTTAATCTGAGAAAGAAAAAGATTCCATTCACAATATAATTTTTTATATATAGTCCCCTACAAAAGTATTGGAACAGCAAAGCCAATTCCTTTTCTTTTGTTGTTCACTGAAGACATTTGGGTTTGAGATCAAAAGATGAATATAAGACAAAAGTTCAGAATTTCAGCTGTTATTTCCAGTATTTATATTTTAACAATATCAATACATGGACAAAATATTTCTAAAGATATTGAACTAAAATTCTTTTTAAATGTGTTAGTAAATTCCAATTTAAAAAATAGAAATTTATTTTGGAGGAAAAAATGAGCACACCCTTATGTTCAGCATTACTTACAATGCCTAAAATAAAAATGTAGTGCAGCTCTACATGTGCAGAGGCATTGAAGATCTTTAGAGGGTTTTTGAGGATTCTGCCCTTTAAAAACCTCAGCCATTTAGTTAGCTTTCTCAGGAGTGAGTGGTAACCATATCAAGCTCAAAGCAGCTCTCTCAGGCCTTCAGGAAGAAGGCTGTAGATGCATATGAGTCTGAGAAGGGCTGTATTACAATATGCAAAGAACTACAAATCAGCCATTCTACTATGAGGCAAATAATCTACAGATAGAGAACACATAAACCAACTGCCACCATGGCCAGGTGAGGGGGTCTTAGTAAGTTCAGCCCATGAGTCAGCTGTAAAATGCTTACAGCGGTCTCCAGCCAATTAAAAATATCTTCAGGGGACCAACAGGTAACTCTTACCACAGGTGAACTCAAAAGTATATGTGTCTACCATCAGGAAGACCTTTACAAGTTCAGCTTTCATGAGAGGTATGGAAGGTGGGGACCATTGCTTTAAAAATATGCCTTAGATCCAGTTATAAAATTAAAAAAGGATTAATCAGTGATGTTTTAACAAAAGACTGCTCGAGATTTTTTAGACCATATCTGCTTCAGACATTAAATGTGCTAAATCTTACATACTTTAAGAAGATAAATCAGAAAACAAATGGCAAAAGTGCTGGTTAGCTCATGTTTTCAATATATATGATGGTGTGTTATTACATATATATATATGGGTTTATGTACATTAATACACTGGATTTATAAATGTTCCACCGGATAGAGCCTGTAAAGTGAATGTATTGTAATATGCAGACACTGTTTTGAGGTAGATCTGATAGCTCTGAGACAAACATTCCTTTTGAATAAAACCCATTCTCTCATTAATTCTCAGAATTTCACACTTTGGCCCAAGACTGCATCTTAGAAACTACAACCAACTAGCACTTTTGACTTCATTTTTCTTTATTAGTGACTGAAATTTGGTAAAGTTGAACTAGTTTTATTCTGGAAGCATTTTACTTGTAGACCAGTGTAATAGAGGTCCAAAGAGGTCATTAACGCCCTATAAATTAACTGTACAATCAGCATTAAATGATCTAAAGTTACACCCTTGTGTTACAGGGCCCTACATTTGTAAAGAGTCAAAGATAATATTTTGGCATAATGAAATGTTGAAGAATCACAAAATTTGCGCTTTACGTGTTGGAAAATTTTGGACCCATAAAATCTCACTCCAAGGATTTCTGAAAAGTTGGCAGCCCTGCAACTGGTCAAGGCAGATGATCATCCTCCAGGAGTTGGGGTCTGCTCATGGTTTCTACCTGTTAAAAGGAAGTTTTTCTTCGCCACTGTCACCAAGTGTTTGTTCCTGGAGGATTCTGTTGGGTTTCTGTAAATTAGCTTGAGAGTCTGGTTTCGACCAGCTCTATATGTAAAGTGCCATGAGATAACATCTGTTATGATTTGGCGCTATATAAATAAAATTTGATTTGATTTGATCTCTTTTGAGGGGAAGTATGTGACAGGTTAAAAGTGCCCTGGTGCCCTATTTTTAAAAAAAAATATTCTCCATGGGTCATTGATTAAGAATTCTATTTGTTCTCAAGTACTGTTATAGCTTTGTATATATTTATACTGAAGCACAAAGGTACAGTGCAATTACATTTATATTCAGTTCATGAGGAAAAATACAGGTTTATACAAATTTAATAATTCTACATTTAAAATAGTTGTTATTAAAATCATTATATATTTAATTTTGTTTAAAAAGCTAATGCATTTAGAAAGGTTTTAGTTAAAGCAAAACAATGCACTGCTTTGGTCAATGTTTCATGTCTGATCAATTTATACTGTCTTGGAAGAATTTAATGTACGCTTGCGCGTTGTTGGGCTTTTTGGAATAAAGTGAAGACACAAGCCTCTTGTTTGTGATCCTTTTTCAAAACCCCGCACATGCCATCTCCCTCAAACATAACACACACACACACACACACACACACACATATATATATATATATATATATATGTATATATATATATATAGAGAGAGAGAGAGAGATACTGATACACAATGTTTGTATAGGCAGACAATTGTAACTCTGACTTTGTAGCAGAGGTGAACTTTTCATTAGCCCTGTGGTGTCTTTAATTTAGTTATGTACTCAATCACACAGTCCCAAACAGCATCAAATTTCCCGGATTGTACTTAATTTTCTCTAGGTCTAAGTATAGCATGAGGTCCTTAAGCCATAGGGAAGCTTTGGGGGCAAAAGGCGACCTCCACTCCAGCAGAATTCTTCTACGTGCTAATAAGGATCCAAAGGCAATACTGTCCTTACACTTTCTCTGTATTATTCGAGGGAAAGATATTATTCCACAAATAGCCGTTTCCACACATGGCATCAATTTTATGTCTAACGCCTTAGCAAGATGTTTGAAAATAGTCCAGTAATCATGCAGTTAGGGACAGGACCAAAACATGTGTCATGTCTGCTGGCGACATGTGACATCTATCGCAAGTATCTGCAACATTGGGATATATTTTGGAGAGTTTGGAATTGGTGAAGTAGATATGGTGGACAACTTTAAACTGTATCAAATTAAGTCTGTAACAAGATGTACTGTTATTCACTCAAGTTAGAGCAGAATTCCAATCATTGTCATTCATAACCCTGCCAATTACTTCTTCCTATCTTTCTTGATTGTAATTAAGAGATATTTTGCTAAAATTGGAGATTAAAAGGTATATTTTGGAGATTAGGCCTTTTTCATTTTTGGGGATGTCCAGAATTGAGTCAAGTAATGAGTTAGATGGAGTGTTTGGGAAAGAGGCACTGTTTGATTTAACAAAGTTACGAACGTGGAAATATTGGAATAAGTTAGAATTTAGGAGGTTGAATTTTCCACATAGATCACTTAAGCTAAGTGATTTCAATTATTTACATTTTCCACCTGGTTTTGTTATTTTTTGATGCAACATTTGGTAAGTAAATGAAGTTTAATGATACTTTGAAAGTTATTGTTGCAGTAAAATAATGGTTTCCATTATTCTGAGGTTTTTGTGTCATGCATGTAAATCTAGATTAGATGTTACTGAGTCAAAATAAAAATAATCTGTGTCAACAAAGTGACTTGAGATATGTTACTCACACCCATTCAAATGTGACCATGTTAAATCCTGACCATAGAATTAAAACATATAATACTGTCATCTAGTGGTGAAAAAGAATATCACCACACAACTTTATCAGGTGAGAGCAGGCCTGTTCCAGAAAGCGGGTTATGTGGAAACTCCGAGTATGTTAACCTTGAGATGAGGGAAACTCGGGGTTTTCCGTTCCAGAAAGAGACGTAAATTATAAGTTACCATGGTAACTTACTCCGTGAACATAACCTGCTCGCTGGCAGGTTCTCTTGAAGAAACCCTGAGTTTCACCTGACTCCTCCCACATGAAACACACCGTTAGACATGGACTGTCCGCACAAACGCGATCCCGGAAGATTCAGAAACTCAGTTAATACGGTGATTTACGTCGGGAGAGGATTTACAGACCTGGAAGAGGTGCACGATCATTTCCTGAT
>JAPQRQ010000023.1:23227215-23239592 GCA_037367365.1 Apogon talboti | reverse complement strand
TCTAATGTTCTAAATACATTTTACTTTCACCTTACATGTGTTTTTATTGTTTTTTTTTATTAGCTTTTTTTTTTTTTTTTTTTTTGCCTCTTACGGGTAAGGAACCAAATATGGTAACTTCATTGACCTTGATTTTCTACATGACAATAAAAAATTTAGAACATTTTCACCAAAGTAATAATGTCATATTATGCCCTCAAATAACACAATAAGGTTGAAATTTAGAATTTCAGAGTATTTCTATGAGTGAACTATAAAGGGTTAAGACGAAAAAGCAGCGTCTATGCAAATTCCTTTAGCAAAAGTGCTTATTATTACATGTTGTGTTATAATAGGTGTAAAACAGTGGTAAAAATATCCCATTTGTTTTTACGTATGACTAGTATTAAAATCTAAAAATCATTATATTTACAAAATAGGATTGGTCAGTACAATTGTGTTAGTAAAGAAAACATTCAGGTAACAAAATAAATCAAAAATGTTATCCTTACTTTCTGAGAAATGTTTTTGTATCTTTTTCTCTTATTTCTCTCTCTCATTTAAAAGACCAATGTAAAATGTTTCAGCTTTCATCAAATCCTTCTATCCAACCTTGACATCCTGTCTGTCCAGTACATGAAGTTCAACACTTTTCCACTTTTTTTTTTCTTTTAAGATGCTTTATTTTTTTTTTAAGAAGCACTTCAAAATTCTAATGAGCTTTCCCTTTTACTTCCAGTTCTGGATAAATACTTCCAGAGCACACAGGCATTCTTTAGACAGCTGACAGCCAGAACTGAAGATCTGACTGACCAAGGGTCCAACAGCAACATAAGATCTGGACACAACATGACACAAAGGAAGGTATACACAAGACACAAGCGCCGCTAGCTCGGCCGGCCTTGGCCTGAAAATACAGGGTTTATATTCATTCCCAGAGCCCAAAGGGATTGAGGGCCCCTCTTTTTAATATTCATGCTGCCTGAAATCTAACAAGGAAGGAAAAGTGAACCCCTGTTAGAGCCGTCTTTCCTAAGCAGTAGGGAACCGAGCTCAACACAGTCATTAGAAATGATACTGTCCACTTGATAAGAATAGGTTCTTTGCAAACTGTTGTTTATTTGTGCGCAAAGAAAACTTAGCATTTAGTGCAAAATAATGGAAGTTATACACTGGAAGAACTACATAAGAGAATTCCAAAGCAAAGTCATGCCTTAACCACACTGTCTTTCCCAAGCCATGAGCTTTTCTAATTTCACATGCATGCATTTCGCAGCCAAAATACACAAAACTTCAACCACAACTTAAGGCAAAGGGCAGAAAAACTCAAGTTAAGTCTTTTCCATTGAAGAAGTAACAAAACTTTTAACTTTGAAACACTAAAAATATCAAGCAATGCACATATAGATGAGTGTATAAGTGTGGATGTGTATATCTGTCATCATGACATTATTAGTATTAACCCTTTCACATCTAGAACCTAAATTTAATCATTATTAAGTGATTTATCACCATTTGTTATAATATTTTCCTCTGCATTTTGCATCTTTCTGTAAAAATCAGGTATGATTTTTGATGTACTAATATAGATGCTCATAAAGCTCAGAGTAAATTCATAGGTTGTTTTTTTTTTTATCAAAACAGAGAAAACGGAAGCAATAGTGACTTTTTAGGTAAATATATCATTAACTGAAGGTAAAAACCAGTGTCTAGAACCACTGTGATTTGTCAAACTGCATGGGCTTTACTGGTGAATCAGTGACAGTGTTCCCACGTTCCCCACAGAGTCGCCGAACAGAAGAGAAACTACATTTTACTCATATTTACCTGAGTTATTTAAATGTATCGATAGGTTCAAAGGTTATTCAGTGTTTTAGATCAGTGGATGCTTTTGGTTTGGTTCAATCTGAACCCAAAAGGCCAGTTTTTGTACGTCCAAGAGTTTCTGTGTATTTCTCTATAAATCAGTGTAACTTTAATTGTGCATTTCCGACCAACCTGTGGGTCAGACAGTCTTCCCAGGTCAGGATAGAGGTAGAAGTGGATTCCTCTGGAGGCACCAGGCAGAGTGACGCCTCTGATCAGCAAAATCAGTAGCATAGCATAAGGGAAGGTGGCAGTGAAGTAAACAACCTGCAGGGAAACAGCATCACTACCATATGTCCATTAAAATATGTCCATTATTATTTAAAAAAACGATAAGAAAGTGATATGTAATATTGTTGAACAGATTTAATGCCAATTTATTTAATTCTGTTTAAAAAAGTTGATCAAATGTACTTAATGGTGCCTAAATAGAAAAAAAAGAAAACTTGTTTACATTTTTCACAAAGAATAGCATTTAGAATTTAGGTCTACAAGATTTACTGAGGCAGTTTTAGCTAATTTTTTTTTGTTTTTTTATCTTTTCACAAAGATTTTAAATCTACAATAAACACCGTGGTTTGCTTTTTCACCACATTGTATTTGTCTCCACTGTTGATAAAATCTTTCTGTTTTCAAGTTTGACACAAGATGATAATATGATCTTAAGTTCAGAATGATTAGTCAATCACTTTAAAATAAAAATAAACAAATAAATAAATGTAAAGCAAAAACAAATGTATTTTCTTACACTTTATTCCATTTTTTATTCATTATACAATTGAATTTTTTTTCTCCTGAGACTGGTTAAAATGTAATTAATAAATAATAGGCGTATTTGATTTTACTTAATATTTGTTAGGAAAAAAACAACTTTAAAAATAAGTTACAAGTTTAATGAAGTAAATGTTACAATAATGTATTATCTGAGTTTCAGTTTAGTCTGGTCTAACTTGCACTAATATGTTATTCTTTTACTGTTAAACTCTTGTTCGAGTTAAATTTAGATGGAGAGCAAGTATGGATACCCGAGGTTCTGTAAATGATCATATTTAACCATGATTACTGTGTTTCAGACAGAATAGTTTACCTTGCCGGTGGACTTGACCCCCTTCCAGATACAGAAGTAACAGATGACCCAGGCCACGGCAAGACAGATGACCAGGTCCCAGTTCAGAACACCAATATGATCAATACCTGAGGAAATCCGTAGCACTCTGCGCCTGGATTATACATGAACAGACACATGTGATATGAAGCTTATGGTCTATATGCACTTTAAATGATCTACAATTAAAAACTACATTATGAGAATGACTTTAAACAGATAAACATACTGTATAATTTCTGTCTGAGAACAGCCAGAAGAAAAAGGCACTTACTCCCAGAACTCAATGACAGGAGAGGTGGTGTTCTCATGGTGATTGATGGAGCTATTCCCCCTCTGAAATTCCATACAGGAGGCTTGAATGAGAAAAACACAAAAAGACATTCAATGGAGTGAAGAAATCCAAGTGTTCACTGAGGTTTCCAAGTTACACACGGGCAAGAGAAACAATTCAAGTAATGAGAAGCGATGAGCAATTCCTAAAACAACACGTGAAAGAAATAGATGAAAAATTAATGAAACTAGTTAAGTAAGTTAAATAGTAAAGATGAATGTGTGTTCCCAACAGAAGAAGTGCGCATGATGCCCACATCTACCTGTTCTATTAAACATTTTAACCCTTTCATGCATGAATTATGAGAACCTTAGTTGAGATGTTTTTCATGAGTGTTTTTATTCCCTTTTAGGCAAGAAAAAAACGATGCAATTGAATTAATTAATGAACCTATTTTTCATGGAGTCACAAAAATATCCACCCAGATGGACACCATGTGTTCAATTTATTAAGTAAAGAAACATGTATTTAAGACACAATATCAGAAAGTGATATACTGTGTGAAAATTATGAAATAAAAAAATTTTAATTTGCTGTTTTCCTCACATTTTATTACACTGTAATACTAGTTATTACTCACTTCATGGAGATAATATACAAAAAAAACCTTTTTGTTTAAGAAAACTGTTAATTACAGTCTAATAACAATTGTTGGGTGATATGCAACTAAAACAAATCAACAAAACCCATGAATATACAACAGAACAGCTGTATATTACCTTAAGATAACAGTGGATAACAGTAGAATAGATAACAGTGGATAACAGTAGAATAGTTATCCACTGTAGTAACCACTATGCATGAAAGGGTTAATATATTTTCTTAGTTGTACTAGCTGTACTCGTCTCACCTGTGTTCCATGTGTTGTTGCAGGAGGCCCAGGGAAGGTCCCATGTAAAGGAGTTTGACAGGTAGAAGATGGCCCAGGCTAACACAATGATGTAGTAGACGTTCAACAATGCAACAATCACCTGAGTGGCATAACCTACTCCTGGAGGGAAACAAACATGGAATATGTGTCACCATTTCTTTTCATTTCATTTAATTTTTTTTAAAGAAATGTATGATACTGAATGAAGACTGCAATACAGTAGTAGTAGTCTAAAAGGTTTAATAACTTTTGAACCACCAATCCTATTAATACATTGAAATAATTCAGCTGAAATGCAGTTTCTTACTTTTTCAGCAGCATCTGACATGACCCATTTGGACGATCTGAGGCTCCACAAAGACGTAACACTGATACACCACTGTAGTTTGACTAATAACAGCAGTTGTACACGCTAGTTTTTACATTCAATTAATGTTATATTTTACTGGAAAAGTCACTTTTGTTTCAATTTTTTCTGGTTTTACATAAGAATCTTTGAGTTTTTACTAACATCTACACGGTGAGTAAATTAAATGTAGGAAAATACCTGATTGTCACTGAAAAATACAAAATGCAGAGGATAATATCATAAGATAATAAATCAGGAATGTATGAAAGATTATATGTATACACTTAAGGATTTACTTAATTGGAAAAATACTTCTAAATTCTAAATGCAAATACTATTACAGCATAAACTAGACTTAAATCCTATTGGTACAGATCAGGAAAAACCTATGTACTGTATCTTTGTAGATGTGTACAGTATGTAGTTATATTTGTAGTTATATTTTTTTTTAGCAATAACCATTAACACAGTTTGTAAAGTTTTAAATGTCAAGATGTTTTTCCTTATTATTCTACTTTGAACAATCAGGAAAAAACTCCCATGAGAACTAAATTCCACCTATGGAGCATCAATACCAGTGCTCTTCTACATTTCTGGATTGCGTCTATATGCCATGTTCAGTTTTCTTTCAACATAAGTCTGGGCTGGTCAGTGGCTGATGATTACAACCTTATTTAACCTCCTAAGACCCAGGAGCCCCATAGGTTTTTGAGTTTTGGCTTTTTTTAATTAAATAATTGCTTATATTGGAAACATCATGATGCAACAGTTTTTTCAGATGCATTCTTAAAAATTTTTATGGAATGTCATTTGCGGTGGACAGTTTTTTGTTTTTTTGTATAAAGCTGTGAATTTCTTGTCCTCATACGTGGACACAGGGTCTTAGGAGGTTAAAGTTAAATGGTCAAAGCTTTGGAGAAGTGTCATGTTAGTTAGTGTTGGCCAACAGTTACAACATGTATCCTCCCACAGCTGCAAGAAATGAATAATGACGTACACACACATATCCATGCACAGGGACAAACAGAGGAATCTATCATACTGAAATATCTGAGATTCCCTCTTCGTCCCACACATGTGCATGCGATGTGGAGGTGTCTACATGAATGTTGTCTCTAATAAATCTTGTATGTCATCCTGTGCAGTTCACAAGGACTTCATTGTTTTAGATAACACTGACAATTTATGACCACTTCAGTTCATTCTTATAGGCGAGCACACAGCACTTTGACAAGAAACATCTGATTCGTGGCTTATGAAATGTGCAAAAGAAGCAAATCCTACAGAGGTCAGTATATGGATCTAAAGGTAGACGGATTTGGTTCACTGTTGATTCTGGGAACTTTCCTTAAGCCTTTATCGGGCAAGTGACTATTTTTGGTCATTTCCATATACATTACAAGACAGTGACAGCAACAGTTACAATGAGGACAGTGAGTCAACAATCTGAGGTCCAATGTGGTCTACAGGGTCTGTAAAGTCCACCTCTGCATGAACAGTGGGTGTATCTGCTTTGTTAGGTACCATGAAGTAATGGTACTAATGTAAGTAATGATGTTCAAAGGGATAATGTGGATGTTGACAGGTGTCTGGAGCAGCATTAGTGGTGGTCTAATGTTCTAAAATACATGTTCCTTTCACATTACATGTGTTTTTCTTGTATGCTTTAAATTTGCTTCTTGGATTTTTTTATGCCACTTACAGGTAGGGAACCAAATATGGTAACTTTGCTGATCTTGATTTTCTACATAACAATGAAAAATTCTGAAAGATTTCACAATTGTAATAAAATCTTGTTAGATCCTCCAATAACACACTAAGGTTGAAATTTTGAGTTTCAGAGTATTTCTATGAGTGTCCTATAAAGGGTCAACCTTCGCTCTGTCCTTGGAAACAGGATTACCTTCAAACAAAGGGCAGACCTTTCTCCAGCAGGTGATGCCACCCTCACTGGTGTACTGTCCCAGGGCAGTCTCCAGAAAGAAAACTGGGATCCCACAGGCAAACAGGAAAATGAGATATGGGATGAAGAAGGCACCTAGGAAACGCAAAAAAAAAATATTCAAAGAGTGGTTCATTTAGATGTGGTGTGTATATTCTTAAGGAATACACAACAGTATATTGTTAATGACTTAGTTTGACTTCATTCATACAGTTGTGGATACTTAACCCTGTATCAGGCAAGTGACTATTTTTGGTTATTTCCACATACCTTACAAGACAGTGACAGCACCAGTTCCAGTGAGGACAGTGAGGCAACGATCTCAGGTCAAATGTGGTCTACAGATTTTGTAAGGTCCACCTCTGCATGAACAGTGAGTGTACCTGCTTTGTTAGGTACCATAAAGCAATGGTACTAATGTAACTAATGATGTTCAATCTATAATGTGGATGTTGACAGGTGTCTGGATCAGCACTCATGTTGGTCTAATGTTTTAAAAGTGATGTTCTTTTCACCTTACATGTGTTTTTCTTGTATTTTTTATATATACTGGATTTTTTTCCACTTATGGGTAAGGAACCAAATATGGTAACATCACTGACCTTGAATTTTAACATCATAAATTCTTTTTTTTTTAATTTCACAAAAGTAATAAATTCTTCTTTCGTCCTCCAAAAACACACTAAGGTTGGTGTTTGTTATTTCTATGAGTGCCCTATAAAGGGTTGAAGACATTTATTAGTTAAAGGTTATTCTATTTCTAAATATAACATTTTTTTCATATATTTAATATTATATATTTTCATACATTCAGAGGACATTAAAAAGCTGTCCATTGCATGCACTTGTGTCATTAGTTAACATAAGATAACAGAGAGAAACTAAATGTTTTTGGCTCTTTGCCCACTTTCAGTTGAACCATTATCCACATTGAGCAATGAATCTTCTCCAATAGATCACATATTAACCCTGTTATTATCTGTATCTATAACCATATTGGCAGGAAATTTGTGGAAATCCAATGGGCATTCTGTTTTTGTATTCCATTAATAATATAAGACTCCAGCACCATGCCTTCTGGGGTTTAATGGTTGAGGGCATGACAAACACGTCAAAACATGTGTCTCTGAAACATGTGCTTCTGTCCTGCATGCAGTTAAAGGTATTCTTCTTTTGACTGCTCATGTTCAAGATAAACTCCAGCACTCACCTCCCCCATTCTTATAACATAGGTAGGGGAAACGCCAGACATTCCCTAAGCCTATAATTTCTCCAGCCACCGACAGGACAAACTCCAGCTTGTTGCCCCATTGACCCCTGTCTTTCATCTTTTCCTCAGTGTTGGGCACAATGTCCAGGGGCCTGCTGTGTCCATTGGAATGCTCCACTTTGGACTGGTTGTCCATCTCTCTACCACGTCTTTAGGATCACATTAGAAACAGAAAAAGAGAGGAAAGCATGAAGAAATTCTGCAAATTATATAATTTCTTATATCCTGGGAAGCTCCAAAGCTGTAATTAAACCAGATGAGTTAAGGTTTGTTATTTGATAAGGTTTTGACCTCGGCAGTTATTCATGAAATTTTCAGTATCTAAATCAAAACCACTTATTTAACCACTAAACAAATGTCTCCTTTAAACATACTGAATTTGACTCATATTTCTTGTCAAAGTTACATGGGATGGAATGGGTTCAATTTCACAGTTCTGTCAATATTTTAATGAGACTGATGTATGAACAAATTGTATTGACAAGTAATTTGCAGAAATCATTAAAGTACATTACAAATAAACACAAAATTTGTAATTATTAAAGATGCGTCTTATGTAAAAAAAAAAATAGAATCTGAAACAATCTGAAACATTAACAAATATGACACTAGTTTAATCAAAGCTGCAGACTGGGACATCCATCAAATATAGCAGATTAAAAAATGAACTGAAAATACACCCTCAGTTCTGGTCGGTAAACTACCCTGGTTACAATACTCTTGCAAGGGTGAGGGTAAACAGTGTTAGCATTTATTTTAACCTCACCTTAATATTATAATAACAGTAATTATGACATAAATTGTTCAGAATTTAACTGAAAAGGGATAAAGAAATAGTTGGATACGTGACCAGGTAAATCAAGACCATGTACGAGCTGAGGAACAGAGGCGAAATAAATGAACTGAAAGTTTTATCTTTAATTACAAATAGAGCCTGGCTTGGATGATGAACATGTCATATGAAGAGCTGACGTTTAACTTTGGATTAATAACCAAACTACGTCACACCTATGGAGAGGAGGAGATTTCAGGACCTTGGCTAGTTCTTAAGAAGTCCCACTGTGCACACGTTTACACAAACTAACATACTGTATGTCACTATTTCTACTGTACTGGATGAGGTAATGGTTTAATATTCTGCAAACCCCGCTAGAAGTTGGTCACAACCTTGGTGTGACCCTGTTTAGGGGCCAGTGCTACAGAAAGAATTTCTTTCTGTTTAGGAAACAGGCAGCTCACTGACTGTGCTCACTCCTGTCAGGTTGCATTAACAGGCCTCTCACTGGCTCTGCTCTGTCACTCTGTTTCCTCACACTGAAGGATGACATTGTGGTCATTTACACAGTTCATATTCAAATGAACTGGTCATCAGTTTGCAGGAGACATGCTCGAGCTGATTCAGTTAGAATAATGGATGTAGATGCCAAAGTTTCATGTAAATGAACACGTTGACCCCGGTGTCAGACCCGGTGTCATGTGATCATTGAAGGTGCCTTTTCTTAAAGTTTGCATCCGAAAAAACCAAGGCAAATGTAAATCACGTTCAGCCAGAAGTGTTGTGTGAAGGTATTCTTAGGAATGTACCCCTACTGGCAGAGGGCAGAGGTGGGGCATAAGTGTGACTCTGGGTGTGCTGTGTGTATGGACTTGGAGGCTGGACCTGTTTCAGGAGCCAAATTCCAGCTTCTGAAGCCGTAGTGTGGCCTGAAGTAAAAATAGACCCCTTGTTTTCACAGGGATCTTGGTGGGAATGAAGGCTTAGAGCAACAAAAGATGGGGTGTCTTTCTGCTCTGCACTGGCAAATGAAAATCCCTTCTGGCCAGGCAGCCAAATAACGCTTTACTTCACATTTCCACAATTTCTTTGCGGATTAGTGGAGACCAGAATACACAGGCTGCCTTCACTCCACAACTCTTTTTGAAGGTGAAACCAAATATCACAATTACTTACAGAATCACAGATAGACTGCAACAGTTTTCTCACATATGTGTTTCAAGAATGTTAAAAGAGATGCACGCTGTGAGAAAAGTGCCAAGTCTAAGACTGAACTCACTGAAGCTCACAGGTGGTGGATCCCAGAAAACAGCCACATCAGGTCCCCACTAAGCAAAAGGACTAATAAAGTGGCTGACTTTTCCACTGCTGCTATCAACTCAACTCGCCTCGACTTAGCATGGCTTGGCTTAGCTTCATTTGGCCCCCAACGCATCGCATCCCCTGCAGGTATTGTGCCCCCACAGCGCGTTGTCATAGTGACACAGCATAAACAATGGTAGTGTCACCCTCAGTGAGACTGCAGCCACAAACCAAGAGGCATCCTCTTGCGCTGAAATGCTGCTGATTTGTTGGCTGATGTGGCCTTGACTCTTCTGCTGATGCAGAGGTGTCCAAATCTGCAGTGAGATGAAAATCTAATGGACGCTGGCTCCAAAAGGGGAGTCAGTTCCCACAGCCCCTAATGTTAGAATGGACAATATCCAGCTGGGTTAAATGCAAAACAAAAAAAAAAAATGGTATTTGCATTTCATTTCTACCTCCATGAAAACAGTACAGAGGATGCATGTCAGTATAAGACTTTTTTTTTTTTTGGGATGGTTTAATCCAGGTTATGCATATTTGTATGTGATAGACAGGTGAGTGCCATTTGTGTCTGCCATACTGTTGATCCTTTACTGCCTTAACTTGTTTATTGAATAAAACTTATTTTAACTGGTATCTCTGCCATAGCTGATTTTAAGAAGTTACACTAACGAGACCATTAGAAGGTTCTTTCATGAAGTTCACTAGTACTACTACTAGTTGGTAATAGCTGGTGTTAGCGTTAAATAGTATTGAATTACACAATCTGCCAGCTAGCCTGCTAATTAGCTTGTGTAGCTATAATTAGTGTGTTTGTTCATTTCACATCTTAGTCATTACTATTGTTAAACCAATTGATTGTTTTAATATGTATTAAGTAGCTAAGTAGCTGAAATTACTTGATGGCGTTTATTAATATGTCTGTACTCAATGTGCCACATGTTGTCAGTAAGTTCTGGTTTCATTCTTTATTTTTTCAAAGTAAAACCATTATATTAAGATTTTTTCAGGTGAGAATATAATTCTTTACACTTAAAATCTGTGGTTGATTCATCAAGACAGAGCTGACTTGAGAATTTGGCCTATTGACAAGACAATTCTGGATCAACCAATCTGTGACTTGCCTTTTTCTGTTATCTTTAATGTAAAATCTGAAATGCAATTTCAAAGTTTGGTTATTGGATATGGAATTATCATGATTTTACTACTAGCAAAGAGAATAATTGAACAGTAGAATTCTAAAATAAAGTCACCTTTTTCTGGAGAGTTTTGCCCATGTAACATTCTTTTGTTTGGAGTTGAAGTGCACATGGTCAAGAATTACATGTGCTGTTAGTGACCATAAGTGTACACACAGTTTACAGTCTGATATCTGTCTAAAAACAAGAGCACAGCGATCGATCGAGCAGAAATCAATATTGTGCTCAGTTTCATCCTTAACACATATAAATAAAACACTGACCTTTAAGATAAGAACAGTGGTCGTCTAATGATATTGATTTTTAGTGGCACTGTGTAAACAGTAGTCTGGAATATTCTTCCTCTTATGTACAGTTCAGTGTTAGTTTACTGTACCCTGAATCCCCCCATACTTGGATCATTACAGGCTAATGCATAACTAGAGTTACATAAGGCAAAGACATCAGTGTCACCTCTACAGTAGTGGTTACAGATGCTGTATTAAAATTTAACGCTTGCATTAAAAAACTTACACAATCATGCAGTGTTAGTCCTTTACCTGTTGACACAAGATAAGTGAATGTTACTGAGAACTTATTGATCATTGGCTGAAAATAAAGTGTGATTCCTAACAGGTCTCAATATTGTCTAAGACAAATAACTCATCTACCAGCAAAGTGCGAATGTGAGAGTGAATAAATAATGGCTCAATAATTTAAAGCGCTTTGGGTGCCTTATTATTATTATTATTATTATTATTATTATTATTATCATCTAGTTTCACCTGTTTTTTGGATTACAACAGAGAATAGTGTAACCACTAAACACACCATACTGGACATAAGTGTAAAAGCAATATTTTAATTCTCAAATGCTTACCTTTGCACATAGAAAAGTTTGTTATACTATAAAAGAGGAAGTCTAAACTCAAAACACAATCATAATGAGTTGGTGTAGAATAAGTTGCTTATTTAACAGCAGCAACCTCTCAAAAAACAACTCTCAAAACAACTGTTCCAACAAAAAAAAAAAAGTACTCGTATATTGTTAAAAAAAAGCAAAAAATAATGAACAACCTATACTATCTGAAATATGGAAAATAGGTAGGTACTGACCTTGTGTAAAGTCGTATGCTCAATGATGTTCCGGACGAAAGAGAGGACCTAACAGGGGCCTGCTGTTGTTTTAGGTTTCACTATATAACATGCATGGATGGGCGGAGATCACAGAAACTGAAAAGTTTGGTGCAGCCTGCAGTGAGCATTTCCCTCCACATCGCCCTGCTCTGAATACTCCCCCTTCGTCCAGTTCCATTCAGAGACACCCCACCACCACCACACACACACACACACACACACACACACACACACACACACACACACACACACACACACACACACAC
>JAPQRQ010000023.1:23178340-23188588 GCA_037367365.1 Apogon talboti | reverse complement strand
TCTATCTATCTATCTATCTATCTATCTATCTATCTATCTATCTATCTATCTATCTATCTATCTATCTATCTGTCATCTATCTATCTATCTTCTGTGTAAAATAAGAGACATACCGTCATGAGAAATGTAACTTTCATGTAGGCGCAGGCACTTTTCTCATTAACAAGTTCTAAAGGCTTTGAGTCCATTTAAGTTGAGTAACAGTGAACGAGGCCCTTGGGCCCCAGAGGCCACCCCTCAGACCGCCAGCCTGTGTTAGTGGCCCTCGGCTGATTGACACAGATGTGGCAAGACAGGCTTTGTTGAACTTCAAAGCAACTGTACTACACCCCCAACAAGATTAGCACTATTGGAGTGCGACCTGTGTAATTCTAATTTCCTCTACCCAGAGCCAGGAGGTCAGCTCATGCCGCTGGTTCTTGTTAAATCTCCTACATGTATGGAGCAGGAGCTTGGAAGGTTCTGGAGAGAGCTAGCAGGCATGAGGAGCTGAGTGCAGACGTTTCTGTGGAGCCTGGCACTTTTGGCATTCTTTATTCCTTCTATGGTCTGTAAGGGCATGTATCTGTAAACGCTCTCCACATTACACCAGAGCAAAGATACAGTATGACTGCTCAGGGGAAACGAGGTGCATTTTGTTGAAGCTGATAAGTGTTTTCAGAGGGGGTTGGCATGTCAGTGACTGATAGATGTCTGCAGGAACTCTTATCTGTGCTGCTGCTGCTGCTACCTCAACCCCATGTGCCCTATCACACACTTCAGATGTCGGGTGGTGTTTGTGCTTTAAACAGTCGTCTTTCATTCCATGCACTGGATTTTTTTTAACATAACACCCTGCTTTGGATGCATAATCCATTAAACTGTACATAAAGTCTGTTTCTGTTATTCTAATGCATTTTCTGCGGTAGATTGCCTACTCAATCATAGTGTATTGCTCTTCTCCATAAGGAAGGTAAATTATATTAAATTAAAATAAGACTAGAAGGGACATCATCATTCGTTTTTGTATATTATGCTTTGGCAGCATATGGAATTTTTAGTAAATTAATCAAAACATGCACAACTTTCCAGTCTTGATAACAATAATGAAAACACTTGATGTTCTACATCAAACATACTCTGAGTAATCCATTAGTTCTGTTTTTGTGACTGTTAAGGTTATTTCTTGTAATACATTTACTATGACAGACTGCCTTATCAATCTATATGAACTGATATTTACACCAGAGTTGAATGGTTTATTTATAAGGAAGGTAAATGACACAATCCAAGCTTACAGTAAATTAAAAGAAAAGTGACTGTCAAGAAGGGATATCAACTTTTATTATGTATATTATGTTTCAGTCAATGACTTAAAACATGCAAAGCATCCCAGTGTTGTCTTAATGTCAGTACAAATCGCATTAAAAGCCAGACTGTAACACACTTCTCAATCTCTATCACAGATCCTGCGACACGACTCATCACACTCTACACTTTTACAGCGCTGTTACTCTTTTATTACTGCCATATACTTGTGGGCTCCCCTTATGCCTGTGGTGCGATATCAAGTCCTTGGTGATTCTAGACTGGCTAGACTGGTGGTGGAGACATATGGCTCTGATTAGAAGATCATTTAACCTCTCTCTGTCACCGTGCCCAGAGCCAGTAGACTGATTGAATTTGCAGAGGGCCCTAGTTGGTACAAAATGTTTATAATGCAGTCTAGCAATTATTCCTCCCCTTCTTGCCAGTTCTGGTAAATCTCTTGTGTTGGTGTGTACATGCATGTGTGAGTGTGTGCTTTATTTACTCCCAGCTTTTCCTCACACTTCATAATCACTTTGAGTGACGTTAAAGCCACTCTGCTACAAAAGCTTTAATTCAATAACTCTGGGGCCAAATGCATCGTATTGTATTTTGTAGAGAACATTTGCAAATAACGATTTAAGTCCAGTATGGGTTAATTAACCTGTAACACCAGAGAGTAGACATTTTCGAGGTTTAATACACCAGGCAGGATGCACTACAGAGCCAAGTCTAACTTACAATAACAGTAAAATCATATGTAATGAATGCAGTGACTACTTGTTAAAACATGTTTCCTTTTTTGATTCCCCCCTGACTGAAACATTCAAACTGTTTCAAGGCTTACAGTTTGGACATACCCACAACATATATTTACCCTCAAAACCAGCTCCAGATGTGGAATAATCAGTCCAACCATTAGTCACAGACAGAAAAGGTCTATTTTACATTGATAGGAAGACAGTTTCCATGTGTGCATGCATGCTTTACAACACAGTAGCCTGAAGACACTTGCAATTCCTAACGAAGGTAATAAAAACTATGGCAGCCCACATCTCCCAAGTTAAACTTTTTTGGGGCCTTA
Source organism: Apogon talboti (assembly GCA_037367365.1). Taxonomy (NCBI): domain Eukaryota; kingdom Metazoa; phylum Chordata; class Actinopteri; order Kurtiformes; family Apogonidae; genus Apogon; species Apogon talboti. The sequence goes on along the minus strand of JAPQRQ010000023.1, from coordinate 23,186,217 downwards.
TAGTTTCCAACATATATTAATATATGACTTACACTGGTCTGCAATTTAAATGTACTAAATCTGACATACTTTAACAAGATGAATCGGAAGACAAATGACAAAGGCACTGGTTAGCCAATGATTTCATTGTATTTGATGAAGTTATTACACATATATGTTGATTTATGTACAGTTATACAATAGATTTATAAATATTCCACTAGAAAGAACCCGAATTTGAAAGAATTGTAACATGCAGACAATGTTTTGAAGTAGATCTGGTAGCTCTGAGACAAACATTCCTTTGGAGAATAACCCATTCTCTCATTAATTCTCAGAATTTCACATTTTAACCCAAGACTGTATCTTGTAAACTACAGCCACCCCGCATTTTTGACTTAATTTTTCTGTATTAGTGACTCAAACTTGGCAAAGTTTCATTACTTTTTATTCTGGAAGCTTGTTCCTTATAAACCAGAGTAATTTACCAGTTGAATGATATAATCTGCCCTTCTAACAGCTGTGTAAACCCATTTACTGCAATAACCAATCTTGCAAAACATACTTTATTTTCAGCTCCTCCGCAGAGTTGGTGATGTTGGTGAAAATGCCGTTTGATCAGCAGCCTAATAAGTCAGTGTGTGTGTGTGTGTGTGTGTGTGTGTGTGTGTATGTGTGTGTGCGTGCGTGCATGTGGCCCCAGCCCGCCCCTTACAGTGCCATAATTAGACGCTCATTCCTCCAGTCACGCTGCAACTGCGACGCTCAACTCCATCACATCCACTTCTTTTCATCGGACTCACTCTATCTCTATCAAAGGAGCAGTGCTGTTTATCGACGCATCCTGCAGAAAACCCAACACTGGCACTATCTCGGAGGTTTTTTTTCCCCCCCTCTCTTTTGAGTTGATCTGAGCTTCTCCTCGTTTCAATGGGTCGGTGCGTGCTGCTGCTCTGCTCTCTCCTCGGAGTTGTCCTTGGTCAAGGTAAGTTACCTTTCTGCAGCAAACTGTGCAGATCACAGCTGTGACACTGCTTTGAACTGGAACACACCAGGGCACAGCAATGGAAGAGAATGGAAAACTTCAATGAGTTTATCCCGGAGGGTTTTACTCACATGATTTGTCACGATATTAAGAATAAAAAATTCAGTCGATGATAGTTAAAGTGTAAGACCCAGGGAGGTGATGAATGTTTCATAGGACTAGTTGGGGCATGCGATGTAGGATCAGTTTACAAAGCTGTGTTCCTCACAATGTTCGAGACTGACGCTGGAATAGAGATGACTTTCAAAATGACATTATTTATGTCACTAAATATTGAGTGTAATATAGCATATGTACTGATTTACTGCTTCTTATTTTTCTTGCCACAAATGTAGGTAATGGTTTTGTCATTAAAGTTTTTTTTTTCTTCCAACTTTAAGCTTTTATATACTGCAATGTGAGAGGAAAAATCCACATTACTGAATCTAAAATGTCACCTCATAAAGCTTATGTTTCTACCACAACATGTATAAATCACTGTCACAAATTACATTAACCTCCTAGGACCCACTGTCCACGTATGAGGACAAGATATTCACAGCTTTATACAAAAAAAAAAGAAAAGAAACAACTGTCCACCGCAAATGACATTCCATAAAAATTTTTAAGAGTGCATCTGAAAAAACTGTTGCATCATGATGTCTCCAATATAGCAATTATTTAATTAAAAAAAAGCCAAAACTCAAAAACCTGCGGGGCTCCTGGGTCTGAGGAGGTTAAAGATGTTGTCATTATATTTTTACATTGCATTGTGGGACAAAATGCATAAACTATCACATCATTGCTCAGTATAAAGGATTATATTTCCACCACACCTCTGCATTTCTTCTTTCCTTTAATATGCTCTTATACGCCATAAACCACAATCAAGTCCAGTTATACAGTTCAGTGTCAGAGTTCATTTGTTATAATCTGTCATGTCAGAGTTCTCACTGCTGTAGCATCTGTAGTTTCTGCTCTGTGAGTCAAAGGCCAAGTGCCTTGGTATGCAGTGATGCCCTATCACAACAACCAGTGGTAGGATGGTCTAGACACATGGGTGTGATTTATACTCCAGCGCCCACAGTAGGGTCACCAAAGGCTAGCAGGATGAGCCATATCCAAATGCTTGTGGTCCCCTGGTCACGCATTGGGGCCATTTTCACAGTCTGTCAGCTGTCCTGTTCCTGGGGGGTTGTGCCACAGGTCAGTCCTGTAGTCACGTGACTAAAGTACTCAGAAGTACTGGGTGGCATGGAAGAAGCAGTTGGAAGATGATATGTGACATTAAACGTTTGTGTTCAACATTCATACAGAAAACAGAGACAGAGATGAACAGATATTTAAAGAGTATGTTGTATTTGTCTTATGTCTAAGAGCTTTTTCTGCGACTGACAGTGACCAGTGTACTCACAAACTAAAAACCTGGAGTAGAGTCTTTGAGGGAGATGCATGCTCTCATTCTGAAGTCTGGCTGAGGCAAACTACTCTGTCTAGGCTGAGCTCCACCAGCGGGCTCATTAAGCCTTGTTTACATGAGGCGTCTAGACGCAGACAAGCCATGTGCGTCGCTGCCAAGACAGAACGGCCCTCACAACCAGGACAGCCATCCAAGATGGAAATCAGCTTCTCCAGACAGACAATGCATCACAGAGACAGAGAACCGTGGCAGACTGCATCAAGACCAGGGCTCAGCTGGGCCTGGTTTGCCTCTTTTGATAAACCAGCACCACACAGTTTAGGACACTTCTGGTCTTTCAATTTGGGTTTGCAGACAGAGCAGACAGTGGTGGCGTTGGAATGACTCTGCAGTGCCTAGTGGGTTAGAGTTATAGGAGATATCAGCAGAGAGCTACTGTGTGGATAAGTCATCATCTGGAGCCTTTACAGTGTGTGACAACATTGTTGTCTTTAAAATATCCCTGGAGGGGGGATATATATATTCAGATGAGTTATTTCTTGGAATCTGGAAAGGTGTTCTTTGGATGAAGGAGACATAGGTAGAGTTCTTATGAGGTTTTTGGGTTTTTTTATATTATTTTATTTTGGATTTTTCACATCACAATACAATTACATACATACAAGTTGAATTGACCGATCCAAGACACACATAAGGAAGAGAGAAGGAAAGAAAGAAAAAAGAAGAAGAAACAAGGGAAGAGAGACATATGTTGACCTCACACCTCTTAGGTCCTACAGCCCTGCTCCAGTACTTCAAGCTTGATCAATCTGATGTGCTGGTAGATTTTCCATATAGTTTAAAAATGGTTGCCATATCTTATAGAACATACTACTGTTGTGAATCCAGTAGGTTATTTTCTCCAGGGGTTTCTTATGAGGTTTTGACAAAAGGATGGACCACGTAATGGTTAAGGGAATAAAATAAAATAATAAAACAAAGAGGGTGTTTAACTTTCTATTTTTATTCATGATACTAATATGACTAGTTACATGTCTATGACCTGCTTGGATTGTATGTACTTTGTAGTATTTTAGTACATCTGGCCAAAGTGATACCCTTCTTCCACCCTTTCAGCTAACTGACTTATTTATGTATTTGATTGCTTCAGAGAATCTGTATGTTGCACATATACAGTGAAAGAAAAAGAGAGGGAGGGAGCGCCTTTTTGGTAGGCCCATGTGAAAACCTTTTAAAATGCCATCTCATTCCATCCATCTGCAACCAGGTTTATTGGCTAGAGGATTATGGGATCTGCCAGGCTTCCAGAAGTCAGTAGTGAGTCAGCTTTTGTGGTCGTCTACTAATAAATACTGCGTCTATATTCTCTGCTCTCTGCCCGATTAATCATCCTTCATTGAGCAGAAATTCACTAATGCTTTTATTCTGTGCTTTCCTTTCTTGTCGGGGGAAACGGTTCACATCCTTTAGATTTCTGTAAATACTTAAAAACATATCGTGCTCCTACTTTGTTCTGGCTTGCAGGAATTAGGTAATAAAAACCTGCAAATTATGCTGAAGCCGCAAAGTTTATCAACGCAGAAAAATGTGATGATTATGCTATGTTATTGCTGCATTTACCTCATTTTGATTTAAAGGTTGTAATAAAATTCCTCGTGTCCCTTTGGGAGAAAATCTGTAAACTGAGGACTACTATTCCAGACACTTGTCCTCCCTGAATAATCTAAGTTATTATCTGTATATGTCCACTCTTGCCAGCAGACACACACACACACAGACGGATCGGTTAAGTTAGAAGCATTTCACAATCACCATTTCCAATAACTCGGAGCTTTTGGTGACTAAACACCAACAAACCCGTATTGAATTTCAGTGCTTCGACAAAATTTATTTCACGGTGAGTTTGTTTTGTCTTTTCCCTCTTTGGGGACTTATTGTTAATAGCAATTTGGCACTGCTATCATGGCTGGAGCCAAGAGCAAAAAAATGTTAGAGGAGTCAATCTGCCAAAGCTATTTCACGTTTGGCAGATCACACAAACCACAAGCGAATGAATGTACTTGATGTGATTGCGACTGCTGATTGTTTACAGAGTTGAGGCATTGCACGCTCTCTAATCCACATGAATAAATAGACATATCACCACAGAGTTGGTTGCGCTCCAGTCCAAAAGCCTCACTTGTGTCTGCAACAACACATCCATCAGTCATTGTCTTTGGCAAAAATGCCTAAAGGCAGTCGAAATTGCCAGACAGATTTTGAATTGTGTTTTTCCATCTTTTCGAGACACTAGGCAATTTGCCTTTAGGAGCGACGGCACTGTCCTTTTATTGTTTAAGTTAGATGTCCAAATGTGATCAATATAACTCACTCTGTTATTATACTGTCTGACAGTATCTGATGAGTTTCCATTTTCTTTTTGACAGCGTAATCTTCTCTTACCGTGTGTGATTGTAATACTCAGGACTTTGCTCTTTTACTTATCTTTTCTGGACTCATTAATTATTACTGTTCTACAAAGTGATACTTTTTATGTATTTTTTTAATACTTTTTAGATTTCTAACTATTGATATGCAACTGTAACATGGCAAATTGCCCTATTTTGTGAATGATAAAGGATTATCATTTATCTTATCTTTTCTTAAAACAAAAAGTGAAAAGATGATCATGAGTCTTGTATATTTGCTTTGCTTGGCACAAATCGTTAGCCTCATAGCATAAGTGCCCTAACTCGTACACAAATGGACAAAAAATATTGGGACACGTTGAATTCAGGTGTTTCTTTTCTATCAGGGGTCTGGGATACAAAACAATAACAACAAATGTCATAAAATAGTTATTAATATAGTATATTAATATAAAATATAGTTATTAATATAAAACTATATTATGACATTTGTCATGATTATTTTGTGTCCCAGACCCCTGATAGAAAAGAAACACCTGAATTCAACATGTCCCAATACTTTTGTCCATATAGTGTGCGACTTAGGCAATTATACTATGAGACTGACAATATGTTCTGAAGTTCATTTCTTTGGATGCCTTCTGTGTGTATGTGCTGTAAGCAGGTGTGTTGAGTGGAGATAAAGTAACACTCTTCCTCACTGCAGTAAAACAGTTACATATAAAAAACAACTTCTCCCACTGGATGGATTTGTGCCAATGTAAACATACAGCTTATGTTGTAAGGCAGCTGTTTAACATTTTGCACCTGTTAACACATCCAAAAATGTGCCTGGGATTGTTTTCACTAGGAGTGGAACAGGTCTCCATTGAAGACTGCTGTAAGGATGGACAAAACCGTGCCAATGATAATGAAGACTGTGCAGCCCTTCCTCTTATCTCAGCATCAAACACATGCAGGTAAGCAAGAGCTGTGTCTACAGATCACACATCTATACACCGTAGGGTTTAACCCTTTATAGTTCACTCATAGAAATACTCTGAAATTCAAAATTTCAACCGTAGTGTGTTATTGGAGGACGTAACAAGACTTTATTACTTTTTTGAAATTTTTAACAAATTTTTATTGTCATGTAGAATATCAAGGGTAATGAAGTTACCATATTTGGTTCCTTTCCCATATGTGGCAAAAAAAAAAAATCCAAGAAGTTTATGCAAAAAATACAAGAAATACACATTTAAGGTGAAAGGAACATGTATTTTAGAACATTAGAACATCACTTTTAGTGCATTACAACAACATAAGTGCTGATCCAGACATCTGTCAACATTTGAACATCATTACTTACATTAGTACCATTACTTCATGGTACCTAACAAAGCAGGTACACTCATTGTTCACGCAGAGGTGGACCTTACAGACCCTGTAGACCACATTGGACCTGAGATTGTTGACTCACTGTCCTCACTGTAACTGTTGCTGTCACTGTCTTGTAATGTGTGCGGAAGTGACCAAAAATAGTCACTTAGCTGATAAAGGGTTTAAGAGGGTCGTCTAGAGCGCTTGCTGGGGGCTTACTGAGATTTACAAGTCATTAACTGCTGCACCTTTTGTCGCTGTACAACCTCACATTTTCTCCTTTGCACCGCAGAAGCTCCCAGCAGTAGTGGCTGCGAGGGATTTAATCTGCACCGTGTATAGGCCCTTAATATGAGATTGCTTTACCTTACTCCCATAAATCTCCAGCCACATTATTCACTTCACGTGAGAGCAGGAAACACTAATAATGATGGGATAATAACAGGTCTGCTAGAAACCCTAGAAGGTGTGCTGCCACAGGTTCAGGCCTAGAAGCCAGGGAGAGTCGCCGCTGCCGTGAAGGCTGATGGCAAACACATTTACCATAGCCACCCTAACTGATCCCAAATTTGTCTAAATTATAGGCTGAGGGGAAGAGAGGAAAAGGGCAGAGGTTTGTGGGGGAGCAGGGTGTATTTGGGGATGGAAAAGGTTTAGGGGGGTGAGAAGAGGGCCTGTTTCAAAACCCAGGAAATACCTTAGAGGTGAAATGCGACATAGAGGGAGGATAGAGAGAGGCAATAACAGGAAATCTCAATGATTACTTCAGAAACCAACGGGGGAAAAAGTGCGAGAGAAAAAGACGAGAAAGGAGAGAAGAGAAAAGAAAAACAGGAGCACGACTGTGCCCTTAAAAGGATCTGCAGAGGAGGTGTGCGCGCTGACGTGAATTTGAAACCTACAGTAGTTTACGTGCAATGAGATTTCTGGTAAGAGTTGATAAAGAGGATTGTTGGAAATGAGAGAGGAGAGTTGAGGGGGCGGCGTTTTAATGCCTTCTGTCTTGTAAAATCGCAGTGAGACAGAGATCCAGACCAGACAGAGACCAACCCTCAGCTAATCCGACTGCACTAATACAGAGCAAATGTTAGACAATGCAGTGAAATCTGATTTAACCAAAACATTACGTAAGAGAACGATATGAGGGGAGTGCTAGTAAGAGTGGGGCTTGTTCCAGATATTGCTTTTGACATTTAAGCAGCCATAACACCAATATGTAGTACTTTATTGAGTCAGTTCTAATTTAGATTTTTGTGATTCTTATTCTGATGGAGCTCAACAGTTAACGTCATCTGTGTAACTTTGTGTCAGTGTGTGTTACATTGATATGGTTTACAGTAATATGTTAACCCATAAAGACCCAGTGCTGCTTTTAAGTCACTTCCCAAAATTATTTCTCTCTCTATTTAACCTTTCTTAAGTAATTCATCACCATTTATTATAATATTATCCTCTCTATTTTGCATTTTTTCAGTGAAAATCAGGTATTCTCCTGTATTTAATTTGCTTATAATGTGGATGTGCATAAAAGCTGAGAAGTTAAGGGTTATAGTTGAGGGTTATTATATCAAAAACAGAGAAAACTGAAGAAAAAGTTACTTTTTCAGCAAAGATATCAACAACTGAATGTAAAAACAAGTGTGTCCATCCACTGTCATTGATCCAACTCCATGGGTTTTACTGGTGA
>JAPQRQ010000023.1:23124568-23145399 GCA_037367365.1 Apogon talboti | reverse complement strand
TGGAAACACCGTCATCTTCTACAACATTGACTCACCAGTAAAACCCATGGAGTTGGATCAATGACAGTGGATGGAGATGCTTGGTTCATGTTCCATTAATGATGGATTTGACTGAAAAAGTCACTTTTTCTTCAGTTTTCTGTGTTTTTGATATAATAACCCTCAACTTTAATTTAAGCTTTTATGAACATCTACATGATTACAGTACATTAAATACAGGGAAATACCTCATTTTTACTTAAAATGCAAAATACTGATCATAATATTATACTAAACAATGACAAATCACTTAAGAAAGGTTAAATATAGAGAAAAAACAATCTGTGGACACAAAAGTAGCACTGGGTCTTCATGGGTTAACTGAGGAAAATCAGTTTTTATACTTCATAAACTTCATACTTACTGTTTATATTGTTAACATTGTTCTTATGGTTTATGCTCTTATCACATACTGAGTGTCTTTCATCAGTCTGTCAATGGGGTCGGCTGAATCTGAGCGACTCAAAGTCATATAGCCAGACTGTGGGAGGACATTCTGAAAAGGCCTGGCTTGCTCTGTATCTGGACAGTAAGTAAGGCTGGGGCAGCTGGCTCTAGCAGTGTTACCAAACCACATACATGTGTGGGGACAAATGAGCAAATATCTTCTGCCAGATTCCCCATCCGAGGCCAAGAAGGAGCCGCTTGCCCTGGAAGCCGATAGTATGACTAAATGGAGTGGGCTTGATGAGTCGACGTAATGGCAGAGGAGCAGACCGGTGTGTGTCTGCACTGTTTGTTTGTGTACTCTACTGTGGCACAATGGCGGTCAGGCCTCTCAATACAAGTGGTCATGGTGGTGTCTGGCCCGGAGTAGACAGGGTGTGGGGTTGATGGGAGTCTAGCCCAGGGGCTGGTGAGGCCGACTGATCCCAGACAGAGACCAGAAGACCTCAGGAGGCACGTGCTCGGCCGACTCCTGCACTCACCCACTCCCTCTTTTTCCTGGCATCCGACCCTGACTTCCACCGCAACACATGTTATAGGATATAAGTGAGTTCTTTTAATAAATTTGGGGGTATTTATTTTTTTCCTCTATTTTACAAACCACTGTTCCTCATTACCATAAACACAGCTATGTCTCTGTTATATAGGTACGAACAACTGACTGTGGTGTTGATCCTGTGTCCTTGAGCTTCTCATCCTCCATGTGCGTTCCATTAGATGTGAAAGGTTTTGTCTAAACGCCCATTTTTACATGTTTCATGCATTAACTGTGCACTATAACTATTAACTAATAAATTACCACTAACTGTCTCCAATGATAAAATGCTCTTTCTGAACATTTCACCTGTGTCTAAATGTGTTCTCTAACTGTGCATAAAAAAAACGTGCAAAGTGATGTTTCGTATAAGTCCAATAGATGGCAGAAACATACAACACAACACTGCACAGCCAGAGAGCTTTAACAGTGTATTTTCCTGAACAACTGTCACCACCTTATATTACAATGGCAGAAACATCCAACCAAAGACCAATGTTTTTTTACTTTTCAGTAAAACCTCTCATGAATCTAGCCTTCTATCCAATAGAACAGACTTTGCAATAAAATCTGGACTTACTGAAATTTATGCCCATCATTTTAAATACATTCCAATGGGGCCTAGATAGTACAATATTAAACCCCCCTGAGAATCTGACTTACTCTTACAAAGTGTTGGATTGCAATTAAAAAAAAAAAAAAACTTGAAGCCTGATGCAAACGTTACAAAAAGGTCCATTGGGATCGTCACCAAAAATAGGAACATAAATGATTGGCTGTGTGACGCTATATATGATGACAAGTTTCTATACAGTCTTTGTGATATGGGAGTCCTATTATTTCCTCCCCTCAAATCAATTAAATCTTCTGAGGTTTAAGTTGATAGACAGTCCACCATTTATACAGGGGCTCCACCTTGACCCAAAGAAAAACACAAAGCACACAAGTGTGCCCCTCCATAACTTAGAGATTTTAGATGTAACCATTTACAACCACTACTGAACTCCAACTGGTGCCAGAGTACACAGTGGATCAATCACATTTGGGAATATAGACTGAGGTTGTACTCATGAAAATTCAGCGTACAGTCTCTCTGTTGTTACAGGCAGGTCAGAACACACTGTGACGTCTATAGTACTTAAGTGGATGCATATCATGGGGAAGGAAGGGCAACAGACCCAACCACATGTAACCATGGTGTGATGGTCACCTAAAGTAGTATGTGATCCCACACAGTAAAGTCATCTATATAAAATGGGTACCATGTCATTTATTTGTAACATATTTGGTCAGCTTTTATTGCCTGTACTGACATATTAAAACAAATGTTAAATATAAAAAGCACATTGTTTACCGAGGGAGCTATCCTTATTCCATTACTCACTAGCAGAAGCTTTGCCTCACCAACTACAGTAGAGAAAGCAGGATTTTAAGAGCATTCAGTAATCTAGAATCCCATACTAACAGAAAAAGTAGCACTTAAAACATTTGCTGAGGATCTGCTCTGGAGAACTGAAGCCAAACATGCAATGACCATGATCTCACAGTCAGTCTGTGAAAGGCTCCCCTGACATAACTGACCTTCAGACCTCTGATGTTTGAGCTTTCATTGTTCGTGAAAATGAGCCGGGAGCTTGCTGTGTCTCCCAAGTAGTTGTTTTGTCTGTGGCTGAGTACACACACCCAACTGTCACCCCCAAGTGGACACATCAGACTGTCTGAAACGTCTCTGGAGTGTCACAGCGGTGACGAGACAGGGATCGGGACAAAGGAAATTTGCTCTGTAAACACAGAGTTGTCAGAGGGTTTTTGAGCATTTTGTTACAAAGGAAACAATTACGTACTGTATGTTTTGATACGCTGTGTCAAGTATGTAATCACCAAGAACTTGCAATGCACCCAGAAATTTGTCACCGAATAACTCAACAGAAATGACATTACAAGGTTCCTACTATAGCAAAGAGATACAATAGCTAATACCAGGTGTAAACAATATAAGTAAGCTAATACTACAAAGTAAAATATTTAGCAGGAGTTTAAGATTCACATTTCCACTGTAGAGTTTTAACTGTTTTTCAGGCAGAAAAATGGTTTATCTTGCACACCAGCTTGATGGCGCTACATTAATCTATCTTCAGTCAGAATCTTCCATAAAATCTGTGAAAGAAGGTGTGTTCAGTCCGTCTGTCTGTCCTCATGGTTTTGAATGTACTATACTATATAGGAATGGTTTGACAGAATTCTGCAAATGTTGGCATAAATCATTTGGACTCAACTGGAAAGGTTTTGGCAGCCGAAGGTTAAAGATCAAGGGCACTATGAAATTGCGTTATGAATCAGTGTTTTTTTTTTTTTTTTTCTAATTTGACACCATTTTTCCTTTGGATTCAAGGAATCAAAAAGTCAAAGGTAAATATTTTTGTGACCTCGTAACACAGACAGTATGTAATGCAAGAACATGAATGATGTCAGTGTATGAATCTCGTTTACTTAACTGCAAATGGAGGTTTATTCTTATTCATGTCTTTATATTATAATACATTTTTGATCAGAAGACAAAGCTTGTATCATTATATTTATTACATCAGCAGTGTCTTGCAGAGCTCTAGTTTTTAGCAGATTTACAGTAAATAAGACAACACTGAGCCTGAACTAAGTGCAGTCTTACAAGCTAAGTGAAAAATAACTACTATGAGATAATGTGACGTCTCTAATCATTTTTGTCTGAGCTTGATGAGAAACAAAAATGCCTATTTGATAGAAATACTAGAAATAAGTTTGATCTTCCAGAGCACATCTGTATGTCATTGTTTCTAAACCACTGTCTCTGCATACACTTAAATTTTGAGAACAGAGATTCAGAGAATTAATCACCAATTGTTCAGAGGCATCGTCATGGGGAAAAGGACTTACGGCGTCAAAAGACACATTTTAATTAGCTGACAGTCACGACGCATCTGCCTTCTTTCCTATTCACATCACCCCGTCTCTGCTCGCTCGGTGCTCCGTTTCCCTCTGTGCATGACTATGTCTTGATTTAAGCTTCCAGGAACCGCAATGAGACAAAGGTCATCTGCGATATTAATGAGGGGAAGGCCTTTAAATGTGGCACACTGGCATGAAGCTTTTCAGTGTGACTAATGCCGTTTACGTTGCCAATAATAATTAATATGTCACTATTTGTTTTTCAATGGGGTGTTTTTTGTTTTTTTTTTGTCTTTACGAGTTCAGAGGGTTGAGGATATCCATCAAAAAAAATGTTTAACACATTTGTAGTAGGTCCCAAAAAATAGGTTTGGTTAATGATTACATTCTATGGTATGGAATAGTCGGGTAATGCCACTTCATCACAATGACGACTCCTCTGCACACCATCCCTTCTGTTGACTTATCACCCTTCTGAGAACACGCTACTTCACAAACCAGAACTAAATGCCAACATAATGTACATATGGCCTACATTTTCAGTAGACTGCTGTGATGATGTCTTTTTTGGTTTCCTCTCATGTCTGGATGAATTAAATAGATCAAGCTGTCTTGATTCTGACCCATTGTAAAGTGTAGAGAAACCAGACTAGTCATTAGACACCATATCCTGTCTGTATTATGATATACCAACTTTTAATGACACAGCCTTGACTTGTTGTGGGGTATAAAACAGATAAAGCAGATGCTCCAGATAAGGTTAGGGTTAAAATTTAGTTAAGCTGAAGGAGACTCTGGAAGCCATTGAGTCATTGATCTCAGGGTTCTCCCATCCATACTGAGCCCCGGGTTATTCTCTATCCCTTCACCCTCCTTCCTTTTTTTATCCTTTGTTGTGGTCACTGGGACAATCGGTTACAGCCCAACGGAATGGAAACCACTCAGTCAGTCCCCTGCTACAGCAAACTATTAAACAGAGGATCCAGTTACTATGACCGGTCTGGGAGGAAAAGTATCTTCAAGGGAGATCTACTTCCTAAGAAATGCTCCCGCAATAATCCCATCTAACAGAAAACATTTTCATACATGTTGCTCAAACCACTTACAACCTTTCACCCAGTGGAATTCCTCAAATTACAGTAACTACCAAGAAATGAGCTTTTACGCGATGATTACGCCGCGGGTTCTGTTTCCAAGTCTCCGCTGTGTTTATTTCGACGTAAATGTTGTGTTTTAACTTTTTCCTCCCGATATCACTTTGAATTTGCGACTTCAGGTTGTAATTGAAGTGGCTTCACTCCCAAAGCTATCAAAGAAACAGCAGAAGACAAACACAACAATGATGATGAAGTGGATAAACAACATTCCCCCCTGGAAACCCAAGACAACTTGTTCCTGTGAACTGGTCTGTCTGTGTGTCTTTGCTGAAGCAACAATGGTGATTTCTGTTTGAGTCTTGTGGGTTCCAACCCCAGACCCTGTCTCCCATTTGGAGCGACAGAAATGGAGGGTCATGGTCGCCACAGATGCTTTGTTTTCCACAGTCCCTGCTTGCTGCTGCCCGGCCGCGATGGGACCATCTGCCTTCTCAATTAAAAGGCGTGTTTGTGCGCCACATTTGTTTGTGCTCACAGATGATTTTTGTAATAAAACTCAGACTTTCTGGTATTTCTTGGATTCCTGGGTGATGACATTGCGTTTTGCTTTTTTGGGCTTGTGGCTGTTTCCCGTGGAAAATGTAGCTTGCAGAAACTACTGTAGCTGTTTTCTGGTGTGTCTGTGGGATGAAATGAAGAACAGAATGAGTCTTGACGATGTTCTCCCTGCCACAATTAAGAGCAGACCCGCTGTGTGTTGGGGAACGCACAAGATGAAGAGGCAGTCGTTGCCATCTCCTCAAAGACATGATTATGGGGACAAAGCATTTCGTCCCAGAAAATGTCATCATAATAGTCTAGTCTATTGTTCTGTGTTCTTATCCCAGTTTCTGATTTAATAATCATTAAAAAGTTAAAGCCCTTTGTTTTTTTATGGGTGCATTATTATGGGATTCTATATGTAGTAAATCTTTTCCAAATTCTAGATTTTTTATTTTTATTTTCTTTGTCAGTTATATGTGCGGGACAAAACGTGTCCTTTTTAGACCCGCACCAACGATATTTAACAGCAACACTGACACGTGTCCAAACCAATGAAATATTCACAGTATATTCCATATTAGGAAGGAGGATGTCTTTTTGTATATTCTTCAAAATGTGATTTCCCAATCTGAGGAAATATTATTACATTTTTACGTACATTGTGGATTTGGCATTGGCTTTCTTTTGGACAGCTCCTGACTGTCGTGGGAGTACCATGGACCACACACAGCCCAGTGCACAGAGCACGATCTGGCCACTGTCCACTTGCCTAGGCACCAAGTGTGGGAAGAGGGTGGTACCAACGGTGACCACCAGTCAGTCTTTGGATCAGTACGGGCCAACAGATGGACCAGCCAGGAAGTCATCCATTTGTTTTGACAAGTAAGTTTAAACTTACAAGAGAACAATAATAACATTGTGTTTTTTTTGCTCAGAATTTGCTTAAGAATCACAGTCGTAAAAAAAAAAAAAAAAAAGTCAAGGTGGTAATCTATCATTCTGTGATCTCATGCTGTTGTATTTCCTATTTTTGAATCACCACCAGGTAGATTTTATTCAGATTTTTATGTCAAAGAAGTTTATTGCCAATCATTCTTCAAGCTAGGGATGCAGAGCTGAGTTTTGAAATGGACTGTGTGTGTGTGGTGGTAAAGTAAGAGAGGGAGGCTTTGCGTAGCATTGTAAACTCTGAAAAGCAGTTATGTTTCATTGACCATTGGTAAACTGCCACTGTGGTTTCTGTAGTGTATAGTAATCTCAAGGACGCACAATTACGCTCACAGTGATACAGCGACTGCAGTTCACACAAGGGTCTGTCACCAAACCACCCACCAACACCACTCAGTGAGGAATCGTATGGATAGATTGCTCATTTGGGCATGCTCTGAGTGGTAAGGGTCTCACTCTATAATGATTTTAACATATGACTCTAAAGCTGTGGGTTTTTGCTGTTTTTCTCTCAAGACAGTCATGGGTGTAAGATCTTCCTCTGCACTTTATTGCTTCAAGACTCCTTTCCACCATTATGAATGAAACATGGCACCATCTGGCCCAAGAGATTTAAACCATAATGGGATTTCTCTTCAATGTCCATTTTCTATTCAAACTTTCTATCCTAACCCTAACCCACCACTAAAAACAAAACTATCTGCAGCGTGTCTGGGGAGATCTTTAACTGTCATCTATCAGCAATCACCACTGACTTAAATCTGTAAACAAGCTGAATACTTGGCAGTTGAGGACCCAAAAGTGAACTACAAGAAGGAGTACTTGAACACTTTAGTTTTCCTATGGCGCTGAGAGGCCTGATGAAACACTCCGCAGGTAGTTCAACTTTACTTTAAAGACAAAAAAGTTATTTTAAAAATTAATTTAAAAAGTTTAATAGTTAGCTTGTAACAAATGTAATTAATGACAACTGAGAGGGAATGTAAATCCTGTGTTTGGAAAAACCCTTTTTTATGCATCGTTTCAGAAGTTCCCAATTTAGATCCACCTAAATCTACTACCCCTAATACGATAGAACAGTGGTTCTCATTGGGGGGCCTCGGAGAGCTGCTGGGGGCCCCTGGAGATGCCTGTGAATGTTTTTGAAAAAAATACAGAAAATATTCTAATGACAAAATAATGAGAGAAACAACTGTATAACAAAACAAATAGTCTATATTTATCGCTTCATTTGTATTAAATAAGTGCCTAATTCAATAATAACAATTAACTAAATTGATCAGTGTTGGGCAGTAACATGGATACTTCACTGGGGTCCCTGTCGTCCACACCTTGGTATATTTTCCCGATGTGTGTAAATTAAAGTTATGAATTGCTTAAATGACTGAATTCTGGTGTATTTGCACATTTCCCTGCGTTGCTCGTATGTGTGTCTTTGTTGTATGAAGGAAGGCCCTGGAATTTTTTATTAGACACAGGGGGCCCTTGGCAATAGAACTGTTGAGAATCACTCATACAGAAAATACAAATAAAATAAAACAAGCATGGATATAAAAGATTTCTTCACCTTCATTTTCTTTTGTAAATATACAGTCGCTCCTGACGTTCAGGCCTACAGCACACAGGGGCAATTTAGGGCCAAAATGAGCTAAAATAATTAAATAAACAATAAACTGCACCTAATACACAACAATACTGGAGAATTTTTGAAGGGGACTAAGACATTCATTGTTTATGTAGACATAGATTTGGTAGGCATGCAGTGACTTCCTGCAGTTGTAAAATAGTTTGTTAAATAGGGATAAATCTTAGTAAGAGGTACTTGGGAATAGATATGCTGCAATTATTATTTTCGCCCTTACCACTACCTTTCCACCATCCTAATCCAGCCTAACAATGGAAACTGCACAGCCTCATTTACCTTTTTAAGTCTCTTTTATTTTAATCTTTCTCATTACATTGCAGTCACTTTGAATTTAAATGAACTGAATGTATTAGATGAGAAACCAGAGCATGCATGTAACCTGTTTATTGGTTGAATGTAACGGACCAAAAGGTAAAGTTACATTCCACGATTGAAGTATTTATGATTTTGCACAGGAAGAGGCAGCAGCATTACCATGGTGAGTAACTTTCATTTCTGCTTCCATGCTATATGTTACTTCTCTGCTTCATCTCACAGATGTATTATGTTCTGTCTGTGTTGACGTTTTGCTCTGAAGTTCTTCTGTTATTTTTAACCCCATGAGAGTCAAAGTATGGACCAGATTCTGTCACTGTAATAAAAACACAAACATAGAGTTCTGTTAGTTTCATAACTTACTTCCTGATTACCTGATGTCAGATTGGCCTGTGGAACTAACATTTCTGTTTTTCTGAAGACAGACATTATGTTTCCCAACAGTTAGTAACAGTTGTACAATAAATGACAGGAATGCCCCTGTTAACATTTACACTAAGTTTATCTCATTGAGTTGGGTTGATTTTGTGGCATTTGAAGCGCTTTGTGGTTTTACTGCTGCTGGTTCAGGGTCTGGCTCAGTGGTATATTTCCCACAAAGGTATGTATGCACACATGTGCATTTTGTCAATATATTTTATATTGTAATTTGTGTGGTTACCCTCATTTTAGTCTCATTTTCATTGTGCTCCAACATCATTCCAACACTAACTCTGTTAGTATTCACACTGTTTGTCTTGCATGTCTGTTGCAGCTTGCTAGCTAAGTGCACGTCTTTGCTAGAAGTGGTAGCTGATGTTGTCCTAGTGGTTGATATTCTAATTTTCCGTCACTGACTAAGGTGCTCATCCCTAATGTGAATTAAGCAGCAAAGTTAATTTACACAACATTGCTATGATGGTGGAAGACAATGTTAAAACAGTTTTTAAAGAATGTTTGAGTCACAAAATTTCTCTTTAAAGTCTTTATCTGATAAAGTTTTGGACTCCTGCTCAGTCTAAAATCACTTGACAAGTTTTGGACATAGTACAGGGGTGGTACAGTTATGAGTGTAAAATCTGCAATCTTTTTCCCTCTGACATGAGACGATGTCATCCTTAAATTAGCTGAGTCAAATATCTTCAAAGCCAAGAAACATATATCTCTGTTACCTCTGAAACTGCCATGTGAGGCATCATCTTCCACCCTTGCATGTAGTAGGTTCTTTCCTTCTGCAAATCTGCAGTTCCATAAACACAGAGTGTCTTATGGGGTTTTATAATTGTGTTATTTATACTGCATGATACAATTAACCATAAGCCAGGTCGGGTGCAGTGCCATGAATGGTAGGGAGAATACGTGAGCAGTAAACATGAGAAGGTCTGCTCCATTGACAGGAATTCCACTTTCTGCTTCTGCTGTGAAACATGGCATACCTAATTGTACAGTGGTCACCCACTAGGTCTAAATAGGGTTCAAGACCACACAGTACGACGCAGGCCCACTGTAGGAAACTCAGAGACACAGGAAAAAACAGTGAGCTCTCTTCACTGATTGTTTTACTTTAGGGTGATCCATCTGTTTAGGACCTCAAAATACACCATCCTTCATTGGCAGTGTTTCTGTTTCACTGCTATAGCGCCATACGTCTCTTTGACATACGTACCAACATGCGACCAAGGTGTTCACATGTAAAACCAATTTAGCAATGTATTTTGTTGCAACATCATCATCATTAAATGTCTATAAATTGTAATGTTTATGGCTGAATGAATACAAAATGTCTTATAGATGAGTTTGCGTACTGATAACAGCGCTTGACTTGACTTGGATAGTGGCAGATCGGGTTTTTTTTTTTTTTCATTTCAGATTTTCAACTACAGGCCCAGCACAACAGGGACAGCCTTAAAAACTGTTTCTTAGAAAATGATACAGAGGTGAGAAGATTTATGAGGTGACAAGTATTGCGCCTACTCTGTGGCTATGGCCCCGAAATCTGCCCCATCCCCCATCATTTCTCAACAGAAAAGAGAACGCAAATGGTGTCTTCAGTAGTATGTGGATTTGACTCCATCACCGGCCAGCCCAAGTTTAGATCACCCCCTCCTGTTAATGACACATTCAAATTAGCTGTGGTTAGGGTTTTCTTCAAATACACAGCTAGATTCACACAAATTCTTCTCCCTACCTCACCTCTCTCTGGTCTGGTCTAAGAAAACCACATGCCGGGGTCACTGCGCTCTCCCCAAGCCAAACCAGACCCATAATTTTGCTTTTGTTTCAGATGTAGCCTCAAAGCCTGAAATATAAAGACCCGGGCCAGCCTGGGAAGGTCAGTCTGTCGAAGGAAAGCGCGAGATAGAGAAAGAAAATGAGAAAGACTGAAGGAAAGAAAGAAATGAGAGAGGGGGCAAAGAGAGGAAGAGGAACTCAAGAGTGTTGGTGTGAGTCGAGTGGTTTCCAATCTGTTCAGGAAGTCTTTATACAGTATGTGTGTGTACGTGTGTGTGTGTACAGGAAGAGCTGTGTAACAAGGAGTAAATCTGGCCAAACCACTGGCCATTACTGACCATTGCCGAGCATTACACCCAATGAGCTCTAACTATTTTGAATCCATGCTATCTCCAGTTTAACAGAGCACACTGACACCAACATATATGTAATGCTTCTATTTGAAGTTACTGTTTCTATTCTATAACTTCTTCCCATGTGTGACCTTGTAAAAAGAAATGACTCAGTTTTCTCTCTCTTTTTTTTTTTTTGACCATACTGCATACGAATACTATTAACCATTTCTGTCATGCCTTTCCCTGTGAAAATAATCAAAGGCCTTCTCCTCCTATAGTTAGAATGATACTATAGAAAAGGATCCACTGTTCACAAATATGCTTTTCATATAATGTGTTATTTATTCAATGTGATGTTGTTAACGTCCAAAGCCTTTCCAAAGTGTTCACAGTTGTCAAATTTATACACAGCTGACATTTAGGTTGGCCAAACCAGAGCTCGAGTCATGATGAAACAAGTTTTATGCCAATCACCACCTTGTGTTAAATCAAAAAGGTCAAAATGCACACACCATAAGGCTTCCATTGTGACAGAGAGGAGTGGAGGTGGTGTGGGGTGATGGACTGAAACCCAAAAACCTCAACCTCCTTTTAAGAAAAACAAACCAGTTTTAGGAATTGGGAGCCAGCTAGTGCATTATACTCCCCTGACCTCAGGAAGCTTTCCCTT
Organism: Apogon talboti; assembly: GCA_037367365.1. Taxonomy (NCBI): domain Eukaryota; kingdom Metazoa; phylum Chordata; class Actinopteri; order Kurtiformes; family Apogonidae; genus Apogon; species Apogon talboti. Next base: position 23,133,689 of record JAPQRQ010000023.1, on the reverse strand, counting down.
TCAGTCCAGATCTGGACACACTGTTCTACCATCATGGAACCCGGCAGATCTATGACACATGTGATGGCCAAACTGTAGTGTGGCCCTGGCCACAAATCCAGCAACATTTGGCCCCTGGAGCCTTGTTTCGTGGGAAGCTTACACTGTGACCACAGATGGACAATAACATGGTTTTTGCTTGGCGCACATTGGTTTTTTGTATATTACGTGACATATTGCTTGGCTTAGTATAAACTATTGTAAAATTATCCCAAATCTTTCAACCTCATTGGGAGACGTTGAGTAACAGCGGGCAGTATAAGGATTCTGTAAGATACAAACCACTGCTAATTCTGCCTCTGCCTCAGTACACCACATAACACTGAAATACTGCCGACACCTGCCAGTGATGGAGCTGCACTAAAGTAAATCATTACATACTATAATGACCGAAAAATCGTTCGCTTTCCATGGGTGGTATCAAATTTCCGATCCCACTTTTGAGAGGGACGTTTGAATCCACGTCTATCAGTCAGTGTAAAAGAGGACAATCATGTCAGACTGATGATCAGTTTAGTAATACAGTTCATTTCTATGTACGTATGTTTATATGGTTACAGAATAATCGTCCTCTTTTTGTTCTTACTCTGTTCTGTTGTGTATGAGCAGCAGGTTTTTATTTTAGTAACAGTTTTGTGGGCCTATCCATTATTCTGTTCCAAGAAAGCCATGCATACCTCTCCATCAGACAATGTACCGATTTTATCTCTTGCTTGACAGAAATGCCACAGACTAAAACACTTTTTTTTTCTCTTTTCTCTTCTGCATTTGTTTTCTTCTGCCTTGTACAGTCTTGTGCTGTTGAATGGCAAACCTTGCAAAATAGCTTTGTGAAAAATGATGACATCTGGAAGCTTTAATTTTCAGTATTTTCACTGTGATTGTTTGTGTTTTGAGACCACTGGCCAGTCTAATCTTGTCATGTTTTATTAAGACTTTAGTATTAGAGAATCCGCAGTGATGAGCCCATGACAGATCCCACCATGGAGAGTTTTGTAATCAACACTTAAATATTCTGCAAGGGAATTCCTACTGCTCATACAAACCCCCCCCCCCTCGTCAGATACTGAGTGTGAAATACAAGCGTGCCAGCATCTGGTCTGTTAGGCAATGTGTTATTTCCAAAGTCAGTGAAATTGCCAAATATCAGACATATTATTGTAACACACTGTATACACCTTCAGCATATTGCAAAGTAAACAACATTAAATACAGTCTGATGGGCAGCAATTTTAGTGCATTGCTACCTCTGTTGTGAACTGTTTATTTGTATGTCAAAGCTTTGCTGTGTGTAATTGCCTCTGACAGAGTGCCCTGTGACAAGAAACCACACAAATACATTATATGCTAGTAGATTGAAAAGAAATATACATTGGTCGGCATTATGATTTATTTTGCCTGGGTACGGTAAACAAGGCGAGACAGGCGATTCCTTCCTCTCTGAAACCAAGCATATCAGACTGAATTCCACTGCGCTCCCATTTCATTTCATATTTCATACAGCCCATTTGAACAATTGTGTTATTATGGCAGTGTAAATAGACCTTTGCACCGGGCACGATTTCAGGAATGCTGATGATGTGTAAGCTGACACTATGCTGGCCACAGGAAACGAAAGCATCATTTATTGTAGATTGGTGGCCCCCGTTAAAAGTGGGTGGTGTTTATTGCTAGCCAATCATCTGCATAGGCTGCCACACAATGACTGGTAAAACTATATCAGTGCTGGCATGAAGTGCATATAATGACAGGTTTTGGAATTGCAAATATAAACTGTACCACATTCAGATAGTTGCCCCCTGAGCCCATTATTTTTTTTTTTCATTGAGGCAGTCGCCAATCATTTGTGTTTCTGAAGTAATATAATCTGTCTCGTATTCTTGAGGATTTGATTCAGCCTACTAAATATTTTATTGTGTAATACCTGAATACATGTAAGTATGAAACAGAGAGAGAAAGGAAGTTTAGTTTATCTCACCTGAGATGACACAGATTGAAAATATTGTGCTTGATATTATAAACGTAAATATAATTGTCTATGGCAAGTATGAGCACCCTTGGATTGCTCCCCTTTTATTGCATTAAAAATGTAACCATAGTCAATATAATTTTTTTTTTAATTAACCCTCTGGTATCCCACCCATTGGCCCGTCCTAAGTGCATAATCTGCACACCGCCATAATATTAATTTTTTTTTTCCATACAGCTTGTTTTTAACTTTGTAAACTTTTACATTTGTTTCTATTTGATCAACTTGAGGTATAAACAAAAAATACCAAACACTCAATACTGACACATTTTTTACCATTTAAATTCCATGTTTCTAATGTAAAAAACATGTTTTTGATATGAAACACTCCCCCCCCCCAATTTAAAAAAAAATAAAAATTTTTGGATTTTTACAGCCTGATATATGTCAAGGATTAACAGCAACATTGGTTAATATGCTTTTTTTTTGTGCTAGGTAAAATGTTCTAAAACCTGTCAATGTGCATTTTTTGCTCACTTCGGAGACGGGTGTTGGTGTAGTAATTTCTCATGGTTTACAAAGTGCTGATTGTAGTGGCTGCGTCAGAATTTTAAAAATAATGCCAAAAATGAACCACTTTTGAATTCTAACCCAATAAGAATTGTGAAAAATAAAATGACTGTTTATAACATGGAGTGCAAAGTGTGCATAATACGCTCACCTGGATACCTGAAGGTTAACAATAGATTTAAATAACCTTTAATGTCAAAGTGAAAATAACCTTTACAAAGTAACGCAAATTAATCAAAAATGTAATGCATAATTAATACATACAGTAGCAGTTTCAGCTGTGAGTTTGTCTGGATAGGTCTCATTGAGCCTTACACATCTGGACCCTACTATTTTACTCTGTTCTTCGCAAACCGTCTCAAGCCCTGTCTGGTTGCACAGGGATTGGGTGTGAATAGCATTTCCAAATCCAGCCACAAATTCTCCATTGGGTTGAGGTTTGGGCTTTGACTCAGCCACTCCAGAATATTCACCTTCTTGTCTTTAAACCACTTCTGCGAAGCTTTTGCTGTATGAGTTCAGATCATTGTCTTGGTAGAAAATAAATCGTCTTTAACTGAACTCCAGGGGATATTCAATGACTTGGATTTTTTTCATATCCCTCCCTTGACTTATGCTTTTCGAAAACCTTTTCTTTGAGCTGTTTGGAGTGTCCTTTTGTCTTCATGGTGTAATTGTAGACAGGAGGTCGTATTAATCTGGACCGTCCAGACAGGTGTCTTTGTATTACAATCACTAGTCACGTTCACTGCACTCAGATGTCAGATTATATGATCAGCTGGCTGGATCTCCATTGAATATTGTCTGTCAATTTCAGGGATTATGATTGTGACCATTTGTACCATCAGTCATTTTATTTAAATGATACGTTTTTAATTAATCGACATTACTTTGTAGAAATTTCTTTTCACTTTGATATTTCTTTTGTAATGTCCTATTGAAAAACTAATTATGATGACCATATTTCCAAAGCAATAAAATGGCAAAACGTCTGAGGGGTTGAATACCTTTTTTCACAGACACTATAAATTGCAGACAGACTCGTGTACAGATGCTTCTCTTCCTCCTCAAATGTATATCTTGTGTTCTTTTTATTCATTACTCAATTCTAACATTGGTATCAGCCAGTATTTTCCTTGTGAACTGCCATCTGTACGTCAGAGGACATGCAGTGACGGTAGTGGCTGATGTTTGTCTGTTGTTGCGCAGAAGTGACTCTCAGCTGCAGCATCTTTATGCAGCTGCCCTCCATTCAGTTCTGTTTGAATAATGCTAAGCCGAATTCAGTAACTAGTACTACAACGACTAACCAGCTGTTAGTGTCTTACCTCAGTCACCAGTGGCTTGTGCTGTCTGGCAAAGTATGTAGATCTCCGATGATGAATGTGAATATTCATTAATTTTCCAAACTGCTTGGTCCTTGTGACTGTGGCAGGAGTGTCAGAGCCTATCCCAGCCACTGATGGGTGAAGGTGGGGTGCACCTTGGATGTGTCACTGGTTCATCTGAGGTTCACTGACATAGATATAGATAGACTTTATTTTACTATGAACATAAGTAGGCAAAAGAAATTACAGAATTAATAGGATACTGCAATATATGGAAATAAATCAACCAAAAAAGTAAACAAATGTCACACAAATGTATAACTATTTCATTGTAATTCTTAAACAATACTTTATGTCCGAAAAGGAGTAGCTTATATTGTCCTACCCCAATTTTACATGACTTGCATAATCAGCTGATGTATACAGTCCATAACGAAGAATAGGTCAGTCACTAAATGACAGAAAAAGAGAACGAATGATTACATCCCATCATTAAGTATTAGCGTATTGTTGTACTCCTGCTCATTGTTACTATATCCAATCCATTCCACAAAACCACTCCACAAAACAAAATGCACATCTTTTAAAGATTTGTCCTAGCAGAATGTTGTTTCATATTTAGTTTCTGTCTATAGTCATACAGAATACATATGCAAACAAACAACCACTCGGTTTCATATCAACACAGAAAATGTAGATTGACCAGTTAACCTATTAAGATGCGTATCTTTGGATGGAGGAAGAAAACCAGGGAAGAGAACCCACGCAGACATGGTGTTAACCACTGCACCATCACACCACCTATAGTGTGAGCACTTATATCAAGAAAAGTTCATTGATATTTATCCAGATAGCAGTTCAGTTAGCATGCTAGCAGTTAGCAGCAAACAATGAAAATTAAGTAAACAAGCAAAAACACTAGTTTCAACTTAACTGTGATTCTAAACATTGAATTTCAGCATTGGCGTTGAGTCACAGTAATGCAGCTGGTGGGTCAGAGCTTTTACTAAAATAAAAGGTCTTTGTTGTTTGCTGTGTGCAATGGTAGGGAGGAAGAAAGTAATGGTATTACTGTAAAGGAATTATCTAAATAAATGAAATGTAGATGTACAGTTAGCAAGAAAAAATAGACATCTAAAGTGAGGTTACTAACTTTTATAATAAGCAGATTGGTTACGCTTTTTGTACTCGAGTAGGGCTTATAGGACCTAGCAGGTATGAGGCCATCAAATGACTTTTTTTTTGGCCCTGTTTCTGTCAGTGTAGCTGTCTGCTTTTTTTTTTTTTTTTGTATGTGTGTCTGTCTGTTGTCTCTGGCCCTGTTGTTATGCGTCGGTGAGGTCGTCTTATTTTGCAAGTATGTAACTATATTGTTGTCCTATGAAAAATCCAAAATAAAATATTACAAAAAATAAAGGAATAAAAGAGGTTAGGCATATAATAAACTATAAGGTTCACTCTGAGGTTTGCATCTTTGGTCATATTCACAGACAAGTTAGTAAACCTATGTCGTCCAAATTTGACTGCAACACCATGAAGCGTAATATAGGGTATAACATCATCTGCCATCATCTTTTTTTAGGCCTCTATTTTCTGCCTAGTAATTTTTAGGTGATTATCGGACCCTTCTGGATGTTGTAAAGTCCCTGTGCATACTCTTGTTGACATAGCTGTGCAGCCACATTAACAGTATTGCAAGAAGTTGATGTGGTTCAGGGTTGGTAGGTTTTAATCCTAACATGAAAACTTAGTCGCTAACCAAGGATATGGAGCACTGATTTTCACTTTATCCATTTTATTGACATGGCATGAGATTACTGTCAAGCCTGCACAAGCCCAGTACACTGCTTCCTCCACTGCCATGGCCTTAACTCCACTCTATGGAAGTTCAAAGTCTCTACCCTAAGAACCCTTTAGGACAATTATTATGGGACAGCAACACGATACAATATCTGTTTTCCTTGTGTTAGTTTCAATAATTCCATTTAGACACAGAAGGTACTTCACTGTAGGTTCAACTAAATTTCTGCAAAAGCTACTAACCTAATTTCATAGTCAAATGCAAATCTTCATTTTTTCCATTCTTTCCACTGTATCCAATTTAGTGTAAACTCGACTGCAGAGCTCTTATGGTGTACCTGAAGGACAACCACAGTGTAAATCTTCTCCCCTGAGGAAGGAGATTCAGGATGTGGCTTTAAAGGAAAGCAGAACTTTGTGTCTGTGTGTGAGAGTGTGTGAGAGACAGGGAGAGAAAGTCAGAGTTTTGCACTGAACATGCACGCTTGCATGCATATGCGTTGGTGTGTATGTCTGTGTGTATGTGTGTGTGGTCCTTTTAGTGGGATGGAAAATTATTTTTAAGCTTTAGTTAAATATTTGCTTTTCCTTCAAGTTGCCAATGACGTTTTTAGAACTAAAGCAAGACTTGACACTGGTGAGACGCGTGTGAAAATGAATCCGAAGTGTCGAAGTTACTGCGTGATCATGAATGAGCAGAAGCAATTCACAAATGGAGGAGTACTCTTATGGCATTATTTGCTAAGCTGGAAGACAACAAACTGCAAGCAATAAAAGCTGTGTTTATTTCAATCACATAAGACCCATCTAGGATTTACTTTGGAAAAATACACAGACACAGTTGCAGACATCACAAATGAGTAACTTGGCATTCACAAAACGATGGCAAAACCCAAACAAAACTCCAGATTTGTTTAGTTAACCTGACCAGTACTTTGTAATGTGGTCACTTCTTTGTTAAGGCTCTTTGTGTCACTGCAGTATCAAGCTTGATACTTCTTATGGAACACAGTTTGTGCAACTATCATGCATGGAGGAAATTTGTTGTGGACACTGCACAAACATGTTTTTCTAACACTCTGTATATGTTTTTGTGGTCTACGATTTATTTGAAAGTACCTGCTTCAGATGTTAATTGTGCTAATTGTTATGTATTTTAATAAGATTGATTGGAAAACAAATGACAAAAGTGCTGGTTTGCTGATGTTTTCAAGGTATATGATAAAGTGTTAATCCGCATATTGGTTTATGTACATTTATACAATAGATTTATAAATCTTCCACTAGATAGAACCTGTACAGTGAATGTATTGTAATGTGCAGACCGTGTTTTGAAGTAGATCTGGTAGCTCTGACACAAATATTCCATTGGAGTAAAACCCATTCTCTCGTTAATTCTCAAATTTCACATTTTGACCCAAGACTGTATCTGTGAAACTTCAGCCATCCAGCATTTATGACTGGATTTTTCTTTATCAGTGACTCACACGTGTTAAAATTTCACATCTTTTATTCTGGAAGCATTTTATTTGTAGACCAGTGGTATTGGCACAGAGCGTATTTATCACATGCTTTTTTTAGAAGTGTTTTTTGTAGCTAGAATGGACCATATTTGGACAAACGGGAGGAAACCAAGGGAACAAGGGGGATGATCGGTGAGCTAATGCTAAATATTAGCTCACTGACATGTTAAAATGGTAATGTCATCAAACATTTGCTTAACAATGTCAGCTAACAGTCTAAGTTTAACTCATTTTCACAGTTGAGCTGCTCATCAGGAGATTAATACTTATTTTTTCAATGAACAGAAGGTCCGACTTGCTCCAACTTGATAAGACGGTGTTAAACATATAAATTATATCGTATTAACCATAAACAACACAACTCATATAACGTCTTACTCCTTGATACTCCGTTACTGTTCAATATTATCCAGATATAGTCACTGTAAATTCATTATTCATTATTGCTTTATTTACAAGCTAACTCTAACATTTTTACTACTATAATAAAGACATCATTATGATCATTACCACACTATTACCCAACTATTACCACAGTCATATTTTCATTCATGGAAATAAAACAAAGGACCAGGTTCAAAGGGAAGCCATTCAGAAAAACCCATTGTGAATACAGTTTCTGAGCTGTAAACCTATTCACATTGTGTAGAACTTAAAAAAAAAAATGTGGTTTTGGAAAGTTGCAATGTTGGTTGAAATGTTTGTCTCTAACTCTATAATGGTTTCAGAGTTGTTGGTCAACACTGTTTGCTTCCGCAGTTGTTTCCGTTTCAAGCAACACAATGGTTCTGGCGCTGTTTCATTTAGAAGAATTTCCTCAACAATGGTTTAAACCAGTAGCTGCAAACACTCAGGACAGAAAATCTTTATTAGATTGTTGGATTTTTGTGTGTGAATAGGGTTATAATTAATAATGTTTGAGGATTTCTACAATTAAAATGTAAATGTGAATAAGATCCATTATTTCTTAATTATTTAACAAGTTTAGAAAAATGTGCTCAAATTAAATATGACCCATTATTACTTTATTACAGCATCTTCTTTATTATTTTTGCTGCAACTCTGTAGATTATCATAATGATTTTTTTGGTAGACACTCTTACTCTTTTACAGTTTTCAGTGTCCCCAAAAGTCACTGTTTTTCCAGTAAACCCTAAAAATTACAGAACCAGAACTGTGAACCAGATCCACATAATGATTGCATGAAGTGTGGACATCAATGCTGCACAATTTCCTGCACAGTTCGGCAGGCAGTATCCATTCTTTGTGGATTTGGTGCCATGGGACTTGCACCATAATGACAAAAGACAGATATAATGGCATCCTCAAAATAAAAAAAGTGTGTATTCTATTTTCATTAACACTTACACTGAGATATTATGTTCGACTTTATTTAATTAATTTCTTGATGTAGTAAAAACGTGTCACTGAGATCAGGATCTCATTTACAAGCACAGCCTGAGTACAGCATATAGACACTGGAATCAAATATATCAACCTTCTGTGTGATTTATTCTTGATAAATATAGTGTAAATGGGACTCAATGGGTAATCATTGCATCTGATCAAAGGTGATTACTGATGTGTAAGTGGGAATAAAAAGAGGAATGTGTCGGAAAACAAAACTGTTTACTAATTTACAGGCAACAGTGTATTTAAGATTAAGATTCTTTATTTTGTCAGTATAAAGATGCTGGTCTTTAAAACAGAGGAAGCTCATCTTATGGCTCCATCATCAAACTTGTCGTATCATAGCAAAGCAATTAAAAATAAAAGGAATATTTCATTGAGGCTGTTATCCTCCATCTATACATTAAACCACAGCAACACACACTTGCAGGTGTATGACTTGACCCTTTTTCTCTTCAGCTGATGTAGAGCATATTGTTTCA
>JAPQRQ010000023.1:23037509-23072174 GCA_037367365.1 Apogon talboti | reverse complement strand
CTTGGCGATGGGCGGCGTCGTTTGGGACCCATTTTAACTTTAAAACGGCACTAAATCACTGAAATAAGCAAGCGATATGGAAACACCAAGTGTATCAGCCATAAACTCGGCTTTGTCTCACGAGAGTAAGAGATGGGAGATGCGGGGACGCGTGTCAGCCAATCAGCGAACAGACCACCGACGCCTCCGCGATGTACTGAGACCGCGAAGTGTGAGGGTTCACTGTATTTTGTTAAAAAAAATCACTTTTTCTTCAGTTTCTGTTTTAAGAAACCTCAACTTTAATCTGAGCTTTTATGAACACCTACATGATCAGCAAATTAAATATAGGAAAGTAGATGATTTACACTGAAAACTGTAAAATACAGACCCTAATATTACAATAAATGGACATAAATCACTTAAGAAAGGTTCAATAGAGTAAAAATTAATTTGGGAACTGCCACAAAAGTAGCACTGGGTCTTTATGGGTTAATATGTTTGGAATAATCACTGGAAAGTACACCAGCTGGTTTTCAAAACACAGAAGTAAGAATTCAGCCATTGAACAGCTATTGAACCCACACTGATTCAACTGACAGTATTGTCAGTCTGGTATAATATTGGTATTTTCCATGTACTAAACAACTACCCTTAAGCCTTAACTGATATGAAAGACACGGTACCATCTTTCCGACAGGATTTAGTAGGTTTAACTAATCTGCTGGTCTGTGCTCATTGATAACATTCATTCAATCAGGTCCTGCTCGGATATAACAAGTTTAAATGCACATAAAGACATGTGATGTATGTACCTATAATGCAACCAAAGCATCCGAATAAAAAGTTGCATGTCAGTAATTGGTATTTAATAAACCAAGCCATGATCTTTTCCAAACCTTAACCAGAGCCCTTTTCTTTCATAACCTACACGCCTACAGGAGTTAGGATGGATCCTTCAGTGTCTGCTGACAAAGTCCTGGAAATATATTGAAACACAGAGATGTTTCACAGAAATGTAAAATGGCAACTTTTTTTTTTTTCCCCTGCCAAGCAGATTGATTACTATTGATTTCATTTGACTTTTATTTAAGTATTCCACAATATGAAGATTTATTTTAAACTCCGTACTTTGACAAACGTTTAATCATTGTGTCTTTCGGTTGTTCTTCTGTTGACACTTTGTAAAACTGTTTTGCAGCCGGCCATCAAATTTTCCTTCCAGTGTCACCCCTGCCTGTGACACATAGAGGCCCAAGAAAAAAAAGGTCAAGTCTTACGCATTTTCACCACGCGTGTATCAGGAAAAATCGTTACCCTGCGGCTGTGGAGGTTTAAAAACAGAGGGCAGTGAGTCTCCCCCGCTATATTGGGTTGTGTGTTGGGTATTACCGTACAGAAAAAGAGACAGAGGGAACGAGAGAGGAAAAGCTGTGTGAATGATAACCTCGCCACACTGTTCTGTGGAACCCTGCCCTGATAATAGTTTCCACCATGGGCGAGTGAGGAGGAGACCAGAGAAAAAAAAAAAAAAAAAAAGGGAGGGATGGGGGAGGTGGAGGAAGATGCTTCCTGTGTGGCTGGATGGGTGCTGGCTGCACCACGGAGAAGGAAGCAGCCTTGGGCAGTGTGGAAGAAGTGATGAAAGATGCACTTTTCCCTCTCGTGCAAATAAAAACTGCTTCATTGTCTCGTCAACATACATCAGCCATATGCCTTCTAAATGATTAGAAATTTTTCTTAAATATCTCTGACATGAAATTCTTAAGAAAATACTTTTGTTTTCTCAGGCAAGAAGAGCTCCTTTTAATCACCGTCCTCTGTTTCCTCTACATCTATGCATGGATCGGATTAAACCTGGTCTACTTTGGGCTGGTTTGGCCTGGTCTGGTCTGAGTAGGTCTGAGTGGCTTCCAGGGTCTGTGTCTCATCACACGTCAATAAAGGATTGGTCTTTCAACATGGCCCATCTGAGGTCCAATACAGCTTCACAACAGATTTCCACAGTGTAAAATACTCTGATTTAACGGATTATATGGTTACACTGTGTCTGGACATTGTGCTTTTGTTTCCAGTTCTAAGTTCGAACTGTGTTTGAATAATATTTTCTCTTTATGTGTTCTTGGATATAATTTCATGATTGATGTGACTTCAGCATCTATTTGCTTTCTCTGAAATTCAGTATGAGTTTTATGACTGTTCAGTTGTGGCTTTGATTGCACTGTATCGACGGTCATATATAGTCAGACTGATAGATATATAAACAACTAGGGTACAGCGCAACTTCTGAGACACAATGCATGTAAGACAAAGAACGATAGCTTGCCAAAGTAAAATTCTAAATTCAACGCCTCCTTTTCTACACTCTCCCATCAGATGTAAATGAATCACAGAGACAGGATCTCCTGTCCTCACTCGGTGAGATATGATGTTGGAGCTCACGAGACAAAAACAAACTCCTGAGGCCTGCACCGCCCAAGCCACCACAGGCCTTGGCCCCGCAGGGCCTCAGTGGTAGAACAGTAGTATGTTGTAAAAAGCAGCTGTGCGTTACCGATTATACATGTCGGGATGGTCCTGCTGATATGGCAGGTTAAGAAACCGTGCGTTCTCTCCCTCAGGGAGATCCTGACCCCAGACAAAAATGAAGCGTAGCGATGTTTTCCTCTATAGGGGAGAGCACCCGTGACATGTTAAGGGCTTCAGCGAAAATAGAAAAGAGTATATTTAGGGTGTGTCAACATCTCCAGAAAACAGTCCCCCATGCTTCAGTTAGCAAACCGCAGGGTCTTTAACATTTCATTGTATACTATATGGAAGCGATGTAAATCCAGAGGCAAGACAGTCAAATAGGCATTACACAGAACTGTACCGGTACAATGCTCTACAGACACAACTGGTTGTATACAGTTACATCAATATCACCACATTTAACCTTAAGTAAAAAGGATTTTACAAACACTCTTGAATATGTGCAATAATGTCACGGTGTTGCCTCTTATCTTTTATCTAATCTTAACTTGCTGTATTGTATTCTGTCACTCTTATTATTAATTCCTAGCATGTTTCTTTTAACTATCTATGAGAGCCTAGTGTGATATGTGTATGTGCAATATGTGCTGGTTATGTGATTGTATTTTGTCTAATTTTGTTTACTTTCGTGTTCGAAATTGGTAGCTTCACCTGTGAAGACAAATTTCCCTAAGGGGACAATAAAGTGTATTGTATCGTATCGTAATATGAATTTCGTCATGTGGTGTATCAATCATTGATAGGTGCAGTGATTTGTATGGCCAGGTAAAGTTGACTGCATGCTACCTATTAAGCAATAATAGCTGAACCAATAAATCTGAATTTATTGGTTCATGTTAATGTGGATCCCTTTAGGATTGGGAGGAAAGTAATATGTCTCTAGATAAAAAAAATAAAAATAAAAAAAAATTCATCAAGTGTTCAGAGGATACATCTGTATCCACATCTGCATCTCTTTTGCACCTCACCGTATGCTGTTATAAACGAAGGAGGTTATTAGCTAATATAAGTGTCAAAGTATAAAACAGTACATAAATTGATATCAATGTCAATGCCTTTTAATTCCATAAAGCATGTCTTTTCAGGTTCCAACTGTATAAAAAGTCCTGATTCCATTTTTCTGAGAAGACAAGCATTATTTTACAATTGGTCACACATCATTTGTCAGTGAGCAGATCATTGGAAAACAATATTCCAATGACAGAGATCGGTTAGAAAGAGTAGCCACACAGAGGGGGTCAGAGAGACCTCGCAGTGACCCCGCTGACTGTTCTGCATGTGGATCCTCAACCTTCATCTGGGGAAAACGTGTGGAACTATTGTGATGCTGAAAACATGTCTTTGAACTTCCTTTTGCTCCAAAGTACATACTGAAAACAAGAAGGGAGCTTCCAAAAAAGACGTGAACTTGAGGAATGGGGGGAGCACAGATTGACAGCCTTTGGTTTGGTGTGTGTTTTTCTAGAGCATCTGTCTTCCTGCTCAAAGAGACAAGCCGGAGGAAGCGTTCTGCTCCTCTCCAAGGCCTTGAATTTGGGGAGGAAATCATCCACACATTGCGTGAGACCCGACCGTTGTTCACTGGTGTATGTGACAGCACTCGTCAGAGCGGTATTAATTAAGGATAAATACAAAGCATAAACAATAAACACGTGACCACAAAAGCCACAACTACCTCCTATACCAATTCAGAGCCTCGCCAAAGAAAGTAAATACAATAATCCTTTCAAGATTGGTTTCCCCCCAACCAGCCAGAGAACCCCCCTATATGAGGACTTAAGTGAAGTGCATTATTCAACAAATAGGAGCGTAAGGATGTCATTCATTGGAATCAAGCAGACCAGAATTAGATCGTATTTCACATGGCAGCTTGGCAGGATATGAGTGCAGATGTGCAACTTGGCATATCATGTCTTTTCTAAAATAACCTGTTTTTTAGTGCTGTGGGTCTGGGTCCATGTCTGAGTTTTGCCGGAGCACCCGTTGGAACTGATTTGTACGTGTTTATGGAGGACTGTGTTTAAATGGTTCTGCCTGTGAGTGTGCATGCATGTGTGCGTGTGTGTGTGTGTGTGTGTGGTTGAATGGGAGTAAGTGAGTGCGTGCAGAGGGGGGATGGTTGAGGGGACAGCTGTAACGGAATCACTTCATAAGTGAAATACCACTCCCTGTACAATAGCCAGCCACAAACCAGAGCTGTGGTGCAAATGTTTTTCCAACATGGCATGGATCTATCCCTGCATACTGAGATTAAAAAATGCATTTTTCACTTCCTTCAAACGAGAAACCAAAGAAGGTTATGACTGTTACACTTTGGGTTTGGGGTCTAAGATGCACTTCGAACTTGTTGCCTGTTTTTATGAATTTCAGAACCGTGAGATTTATGTTGCCTGTGCAGGACGGTTGGTAGGATCGCTAGAGATGGAGTTGATAGTCACAAATGTCATCCCTGCTGTTTCACCTTTTCATTTTGGAGATAAGTTTACCAAGACAGGTTTCAGAATGCCTGTGTCAATGAAGACAGTCTATTGAGGGGGCAGATAAAGGGTGCTAAAATGCATTCGTTCTACATAGTTTCACATGCTGAAAGCTATTTTGCATCCCCCTGAAGAGTTAAGATTCAATAGCCTCTCACCCTGAGTTTCTAGAATGGCCTTATTGAGGAGGCTGAGGGGATGAACTACATTCCAGAGGCCTGCTGGGAGAAAACAAGATGGCCGTGTGTGACATGTGGCTTTGTTGGCGGGCAAGAGATGTCTCTCATGGCCATCAGGGTGTCAGAACTAGTTACCTCTAATCGTGCCTGATAGGCAGAGAGGGCCTGGGCACAACCACAGGGCCTCGTGATTCAAATCACAACTGCTTACAAAAACGCACCATGACCACACATTGACAGATTAACATTCCGCATGTTTAACTCATATCTCAGGAGCTGTGAACAAGCAGTGGCAAACTCCCTCCCAGATTCCAGATCACATTGTTTGACCTTTTTTCCCTTGCGTCCTTCGTGATGTGAACCTGGGGGAACAGCGGCATTGGAATGTCCAAAATGGAATTCCTCTGAATGGCCGTTTGACCTGACTCACCACTTAGTGTCAGCACAAGGAACCTACTCAATCATTAACAACTGGACCATGGCGACCGCTGACTAGAATGGCTGCTGTGACCCAGGTCTCATGACTGGCATGGCCACTTACATATGCAGGCAGGAAAATCCTATGGCCCCCGATTCCATCATTAGCAATGACCTTCCTGTTGCAAAGAAGGAGAGGAAGCTTGGGAGGTATTTTGTTTGAGTTGGCAGATGCTACTGAATGGACGGGTTATCCCTATGGTAATGATCTGTTAAGGTCTAGTGTGATGGCTGTCCAGATACAGCAGTTCAATCCAGCAAAGATGGTTTAAACATTTTGTGAGGGACTATACTTTGCAATTTGTGGGTGGCATGAACAATTCCATTTATTGTACAGACTTTTGCATAAACTTAATAAGTCTATAGTTTCATAGAATCTCCTATAACTTACACATTCTTCATCCTTTTCCAGTCCGTGGTCAGTCATGCAATGGAACAACTTCTTTTGTGGACGAAATATCAAAAATATCCAAATCAAATCACTCCTATATTATAATCCACTTCGCTATTTTCCATCTGGATGCTTAATATACTAACACAAGTTTTATTTTCACCCAATTTCCAAACTTTTTCTCTTTAATGTCACAGCTCATTTCCCGCCATGATGAAAAACATTTGCAAGTCAAAAAATATTAAGATTACGGATCGCACTGGAGGCTGTAGCAGAGCCCTCATTCACAAAATAGAGCTTGAAATAATATCAAAAGCAAAGCCATGAAAATATTCAAAATATATCCCAAAAATGCTTCACTGCTTTGATAACTGATGCTTGTACAAAGCTTGTTGCAAATTCCATGAGTTTATGCAGCAACTAATTATATTGACCACTAAAAGCATTCCACAAGCCACAAGCACTGTCCAAATGTAGTTTGGATGGCAAGTGGAAAATCTTCAAATGAATACACATGACATTTGCAAAATTTATTCAGCCAGTTCAGTAGGCCTGTGCTAATAAGTTCTTAGACCTTGTCCATACTAATATTTTCCCTTCCATTTCTGTCCATATAATCTTCATTTTACAATGTATTTCTCCCATGTGTACACCCAAGGACTACAAATGCTCAAACAAGCATGACGGGCCTGTAGAATCTGAGAGAGGTCTACATCAACAGTATGTCAAATATTAGAGGACACACTGAGCATGTGCAGTGAGCTTATTGTCTTGGCAGGAAAACAAAAACTGCATGGGGCTTTAGTGTGCTGTTGAAGTGCTGCAGAAACTCCAAGTTCTAAAATTCTAATATTAACCAAATGTAAAAAAAAAAAACAAAAAAAACCATAACAAAAATCCTGCTGTGTACCAGTATTGTTGTTGTAGTGGTTTCAGGAGCACGCTTCTGATACAAAGCAACCATGAGCATGTGCGGATTGAGGTGTGACATCATTGTTTCCTAAGCTTTCTGTTTTCCATATTCACATAGATGTATATAAGAACTTTAAAAACTATAATCTTCACATTGAAAACCATTTCTAAAAATCTCAGTTTGACTGACATATGGAACATAGTGCAAAATACCTACAAACAGGGCTTTAGTCTCACAACTTTTGGTAATAAATGGTACCGATGGCATTTAAATGGACCACACTGGGTATAGAATAAACTACATTGACGTGTGATTAATGTGAAAAAACAAATTTTGTATAGTTTATTAGATTTATTACACTTCCACTGTGGCTGATTCAAACAAATGAGCGTGGAGGTAGAATCTGGTGTTGCGCAGCACATGTGCAGCGAGGCCTCGCCTCACCACTTTGACCACACGAGGCTCTCCTATAGCTTCTCTGGCACAGAACCATAGCAGTATTCCATATCGCTTTTTTACGTGATATATCTACCACTGTCCTCCTGTGAAATCCACAAGGTCTTTATGAGGATTGGGAGTGATAGTGGGTTAGTTAGAGCTCAGTTATAGCTAAGATTCTTTCCATGAGGGTCGTGGTGGTGCACCTGTTTATATAAAGCCAAGAAAATGTCAGAGCTACTGTGGTAGACGATGCCTGGTCTTTTGGAGTCAGAGTGAGTGTCAGTGAGTGTCTGAGACATCTCATTGCTTCGCCAAAATTGCAGAGCAGAGTTTTGCTCTCCACACAAAAACATGCCACGTTGGTTTCATTTGATATCTGATCACAGATTATGTTCCCCCGTCATAATTAGGAAATATCTCTTTCAAATGTTTTGTGCCAGCAACATTATATTATGGTTAAAGGAAACCATTCCTGTAATGTCAAAACAGCGGCGTTGAAAAAAATACGTCACTTTTGAAAAATGTACTCAAGTGTTCAGTCTTATTGGAGGATTTTTTTCTATAAGCACCCAAATTAGTTTAACCAGTGCTTGTCAGCAGCCAAACCATCAAATAACTTACATGCAACATATTTGAAACCAAATGTGAGCAAGCTACCACAACAACCCTAACAAAAACCAAGCTCTTCACAGGCAGGGGTCCGTAAATGAGTCCAAATAATGACAACGCCACCCAGAAACAGCTGTTGGGGAATGATGGGAAAGAAAAGTGGACTGACAGGGCACTGAGGACGCATGTGGGGTCCTTTTCATGACTGGGGAGGGGGAACCTGTGAATGGTCCTGCCACAGGGGAGAATGGAGCCTCTCATGGCCCATTGTGCATGAATGGTGGAGCCTCTAGACCTGTCTCTCCAGCTCCAGCCATCAGCCTCCCTCCTGACCCTTTCTCACTACCCACACTTGCCTGCTCCCACCCAGTAGGAAGGTTTGGGTTTGTTTGTGTACCTCTTTCACATTATTCCACCTTTGCTTTGACCCATTTGACACTTTGTCTGACTTCAAAGAATGACTTTACTCCATGTCATGAAGTGACCCCTTTTAATGATGGTGTTTTTTTTTTTACATTTAAAGTTGTATAACCCATTGCTTTTTATTTATTTGTGTACCACAAAACATTAAACATCAGCTTTAACTACATATGATAAAGAAAGTGACAGCAATAAGCAGAGGGACAAAGTCCTGCCCCTTCTGTCCCATGTGACCTAACCCAGGAAAAAAATGAATGGTGGTCAGTGATGAGAGACAGAATCATTTTTTGATTCCATTTTAATTGTGCCACCATTCACACACATGTCAATTTAAAAAATAATTTTACAAGTCAAGGAAGTTGTGGTTTGTGGTAAAGACAGTAAAGAAACATCTAGTTGTGTGTTAAAAAGCAGACTGCATGTTGTTTTATTTTTTTTATTATGTGATTCATATCACCCAAACCAAACCTGATGCTGCCTTGGCACACTTTACTTAGTCTTTGAGAGTGAGGTGAGAAAGTATTAAAAGAAGTAAAACCCTATAATCTGGTCGTGTTGCAGCTGCAGAGACATCTTCACTAACTCTGAATAGATTATGGACACAGACAGTTATGATGACATCACCTCTGGAACTTTCAGGTCTATAGTCTTTATTTTTTAGATATTTTTTCTGATACTTCAGCAGTTCTACAACATCAAAAGATAACTCGTGTCTTACCATTGAGTGCAATACAATATTTTTCCAAAACAAGGTCCCATGGGACACAACAGGAAGGGGCGGGACTTCAGCTATTGATACATATTTCTTCTAGTAATTTTCCCAAACCAACCCGTTGAGATAATATACTTTGTTCAGTCATAAGTGGGCTTAGCTGATGAAAAGTACTGAAAAATGCCAAACATGCTCACAAGACCTTAAATTTAAGAGATCCTGTTGGGTTTATTACTGTATGAGACATATTTCAGACTAAGTATGAAATATTGTCTGGTTTTTCTCAGGAAACAGTCAATATCTACCTATTTTATGAGTGGACATTCATCACCTTCAGTTTCACGCAGACTCAGCATGACTGATAATTGAATCCTCCGTGTCCCGTCGTTGTGGCTATCTAGCACTGCATTCACATGGCTTCTAAAGTACCAAGTGTTGAACTTGCAGATTGTTTTCCTTATACATCTAGCCTCTAATCTACAAGATTTATACCTTGCCCCATCCCTGTTATTAACAGACTTCCTAATAACTCACCTCATACATTTATAACATTTACTATCCTCACATATCAGCACACAAGAGGACCCATTGAGATGTCAGCTTCAAACTACAAACATGAGGGTGTTGCCATAGTGACAGTCATCACTCACACTCCTCTCCAACCAACTGTGTTTCAAGCTGTGTTCGCTATTTATTCTTCAGCCAGATCTAAAGATCCCCCAGAGGAAACTTCAAGTGGCATATTTTAGGAAAGAGAAAAAAGAGGGAGAAGACCCAAGAACAGGATTACTATTGGTCACAAAATGTTTGTTTAGCTGTAAAGTTACTTAGCGAACTTATAAAAGTTTAATCAAAGAAAGATGTGCAAACATTATAGCCACTAGCAGCCCACGCATCTTCAATGAGAATTAGTCACTCCTGATGCAGCAAAGCACACCCAGGAAGTCCAGGTCATGTGTACTGCTGAGTTTCATCCCTGCTGTCATGGACCCTGACAACCTCAGCACGTCAACCAGTAGTCTGAGGCAGGCTTTGGGGTCAACGCTCTGCCCGTGGCTCAGCGCAGCAGCACAAGTGTCTGGTCAAGCCCGCTGGTCAGGCACCACGCCCTGCCAACAACCACTGTCTGACAGCTGCTGTTGCCTCACCAACCTGGGTGCATGGGAAAAGTCGACAGAAAGCCAAGCAGACAGTTGGTACATGACAGGACAGGGGCCGGGGCCGGGGCCGGCTGTGCGTCTGTGTGCCCCATCACTTCAACTCCACGTGGAGCAGGCTGTATTCTTTAATGGCCCAAGTGATGAGAGGTGTAACTGTGTGTTGCAGGCCAACAAACTGGCAGGAGTTATAAATGGATTTTACTGCTGCTCCAAGACAGACCTACAGTAATAGTACTTCTCAATGAGGTCTAATGCGTTTATGTATTTGTGGATTACATTTTATTGCAATTCAGCTCAATAAAACAGAGCAATGTAAGGGTAGAAGTTTTCTTTGGAAGGATGATATACAGGTCCATATGTAGAAACCATGGCACTCAAAATTAGAAACATATTAATTTTTCCTTTGCTTTCTGCCCAAACCCGCTAATTGATAGAACATATCCGAATACTGGTAAGGTGATCCTAAAATGAACCTACTATGCAAACATTTCTTTTCATTTTTGAGCAGCCAATAAAATGTATAACTGAAAAATCCACAGTGAAAGATGTTCTTTGTTCATCTTTCAAAACAAACTTATTATGCTAATCTGAGAATATAAATTTGGTTTAGTTTGTTTACTGAGCTCAAAGCTATGGACCTGATTAACAGCAAATAAAGAATAATTTCTCTCTTTTATCTGCTCCAGAGATTTATGATACATATGACAATTAATAATTACATGATAATCTCCCACCCACAGAAATTAATTGGATGAAAGAAACAAACTGTTCACAGAATAGCTTCAAAATGTTGTTTAGATGAACTATGAGTGATTAAAGTTCTGCTTTGGAAGAGGTGACATTGAACACCATTATTTTGTGGTCTACTGTTCCCCACAACAAGAGCACTGTGTTTAGGTGCCAGGGTGGTTCCTGTTGACACTTCTGGCAGGATGATTTAATGGACGTTGCTGACAGAAGCTGACTTATGACAGATGCCTTAGATTTGTCTTTGCAAATGCATGGATATACATGCAAAATGCAAATGTTCATGTTTTAAGCTTCGAGGTAACTATTGTATTTTAATGCCTATTAACTGCATACTACATGCTAGACTGATCAGTTAGACAGGTCATTGGGTACATTCTGCAGGTTTTCTCATAAACTACAGACAAAAGCTTCTCTCTAGCTCCTTTCTCTGGTAACTCTGGTGGGGTATTAGGAGAAGCAGAGGAGCTTGGAAGAGGACTGTCAGTGCCAGAGCTTTGCCTTAAACAAAGACATGTGTTACCAAAGGGATGTCAGCCTGCCCGCTTCCCAGCACTGTGTAACTCAATCTCCCCACATTCTCATCCACTGAGGGGAGTTCTTAGGAAGAAAGGGTTAAGTATGTTGATCAAAGGCTCTGTAAGGACTTTTCTAGATCATCAGTGTGACCTCGGTGCATCCATCAGCCATTAGGATGTCAGGACTGCAGCAAAGCAAGGCCCAGTTGGTGTGGAGGCAGTGGAGGAGGGTAGCATGGAACCGAGGGCCTTTAAGAGCCGGGGTGCTGATGGGTCTGTGTTGTAGATGGGGGACTGGTGGGGGGAAATGGGACCCACAGAGACACGAAAAAGAGGGGAAAAACTGGGAGGAGGGTTGGCGGATTAAAGCCCCAACCAGCCTTTAACTTCTCCCAAACCACACGGAGCTGGTGTCCAATGCCCTACATACTCGGAGGCATGTACATTAGCCCGCTTCCAGCCAGTGACACAGATGGAGACAGAAATATACAAGCGCCGGGCAACCAGTTTCTCTGATGTTGCTTTCCATGCGGTGCGCTCTGCTGACAGACTCAGTTACCCATCAACTCTCTGAGTGGAAGATGGACAAGTTCACTTGTGTTAAGCAAACTTTGTCACCAAGCTGTTCATCATTACCTGCCACAAACAGTTAAAATCACCAGCATTTGTTGGGTTTGACACAGACGAAAAAGCTATTAAAAGTAGTCAAATCATTACTTGGAACAACAGGGCCCAGTGTTTCTTGCAGCACATTGAGCTTCATGTTGCGCTGTTTGCACGTCGTTCCGGTGACCTTCCATCCCCATGGAAAGTGAAGGACTCAGCAGAACTTTCCATGCACATGACCCGCATCATGGAACCTCTTCACCTCTGCCACTGCTCTTTCCACAGACTAGACAGGGAAGGATGATACACTGGCACCGCATCTCGCTGGCACCGGCAGCATGCAAGGGTTGGCCATTCCTAGACTATTTACTGGAACTATTTCAGAAGTGTTGCTACTTAGTGGATTAAAAGGCTAATCATGTTGTTGCTTATGTTGCAACTTGCTGATTTACAGTAATCATCTAATCTAATGAGTTATGAACTCAGTACGAAGATGAGATTGCTTGAAGTAAGCAAATGATTTAATAAAAAAACTTTATTGAAAGCTGGTGACATAGTTGTGCATATTGTAGTCAGCATGCACACTGCACACTGCATGATGTATTAAACACATAAAAACACTAGCATTCCAGCATTTCCCAAATAACAGCTGTGGGGTGTCAAATTCTGTTGTCTCAGCTGTGTAGTATATTGATGTTTCATCTAAAGTGATCATTTTCAGAAGGGTAGCGGTTCTGAGTTACTATGGTTTGGATGGAGTCAAATTTGAGCATTTTTATTCATTTCATCCTCATTGCACCACTAATATGAAATGCCATATTGCATATAAACATCTTTGAGAAACTTTTCTTCTTCCAGCGCATGTCTTTTGCCTCATGTCACAGAGGGTGAGGGGGTGAAGTGCTAAGAAAATAGCTCTTAAGGGTCTTGTAGTTTCTCCCTAGGTGGAGTCTGCTTTTAGAACCCCGACCTCACTTAATGAAAACAAAACGTAAGGAGAAAAATAACCTCAAGGAGAAGCCGTGGCCTAGCCAACCACTGGACACTGAGCAGCACAAAAGCGCGTGTGGGCTGTCCTCGAACACCGTCCGCTAAATGTCTCCACATAGAAACCCACTTCCCATGGGGATGTCTGTCTCATACACGCACAGGCAGACGCGTAAACGTACACGCAAAGGTGGGATGTAGACAAAAACACAAGGTGAGGCCCAACAGGCTTTTGTTCTTGAACGTGGAGCGCTCTGCACATGTGAACATACAGTACGTACGCATCAGTGTCTGGGGTTAGAACCATCCCATCATCTCAGACTGCTGATGCTGTCCTTACTGTAGCTGTGAGGCCTGAGGGCGTCACCACATAAGTATCAACCTCACTCATATTTTATAAGCACCACTCATTGCCCCAGTCCAACATAAACAGGTGTGCACGCCAAATTGGGCGTCATTACTCCCCAGGCTAATGTCTTGTCTGCTTATATATAGTCGGAACTTTCACTCAGCTATCTGTAAATCAGAAGTTATTTACTGTCTCCGCAATGGACAGTTTTGAACCTGTTCACTCAGAAATGTAGGGTAAAACATCCTCACATTTTTGTCAAGTTACTGGATTTACAGTATAGTTTCTGAGCTTTGACAGCTAATTTCAGTTCACTCTGCAAGAAAGGTATTTAAAGAACGCAAAAAACCCAAAAAAACACAGGTTTATTTTATTTATTTAATTATTTTACTAGACAAGAAAAAAATAAATCTTGGCAACCAAGTTTGAATAGTATAATTTGAATATATTTCTATATATCTACAGTTATATTAGAGCTGTTTAACTAGTTTATTCTTCCTCTTTCTGTTTTCAATGACTTTGTTTTTGTAGTTTTAAGAAAATCTATCCAAGCAAAATTTTCCACAGATATTTTTGCAGATGTTTTTCTTTAATATAAGATAGTTTGGGTTTTGTAATATATGTAATATTTGTGTTTTCTCTATGAGGGTTTTTTTTGCAGTGCATTCATGTGGTCTGCATACACGTATATTCAGAAAAAAAAACATCACAGATCTTTACTCTGTGCAGAAAAGACAACTGACACATTTACAAAAATAGAGAGCAGTGTTGGCACATTATTTGGACAATACAGATGGATGAAGGCAGTCAGGTAGTGTGCAGAGTCCTCAGTCTGGGGTCTTGATGATCCCCACTTTGCCTTGTGGTCTATGATGTCACACAGGGCTCTGCCTTTGAATGGCCATGTGTTCCTCACCACTAATATCAAACAGATGATGAGAAACCTCCAAATGATGGTCTTTCACTAAGACAAGAAGTCAAAACAAAGTTAAAGGAACACAGAAAAACACCACTCCAAGTGATCTGTAGAAAAAAAACTATACTTTCTTAATTGCTGCAGGATGTGTTGCAGGCAGCATTGCCTGTTTAGAATTTTGATTTTTTTTTTAATCTGACTTATACGGAACAGGGACTGACTGCATTTTTGCCCACAAACGCTGCTGAGACATGTTTTCAGCACAGTAGTGCTTCCATGTTTTTGTAACACCTTCGCCAAAGCCTTCACATCCTGGAATAACAAACAAGGCTTAAAAGATTGCCCCATAATAATCCATCACCCATGGGACTGTTAAACATCCTTTTTCTCAACTAAGGAGAAGGCGCTGTCTGGAAGACAACAATCCTTTTCTTTCCCGTGGTATCTGGATAATCTCAAGTGTCAGTTCAGAAGACCTCTGACTCTTTGATTTTTAATTTCATGCCTTCATTTAGGTAATTTATTTTTTCTTTGCCACCCTTGCCTCTTTCTCCCTCTTACAGATGTGTCTTATCTCCGAGAGGCCAACCTTGTGATCTGAATGTTCCTGTCTCACTTTGCCAAAGTTACAAATTACAAGAGGAGGCAGGACTTTGGAGTTCATTCAAAGGAATTTGGGAGGGCTTTGTCACTTCACGGAAAAGGGAAGAAGAATTAGGGAAAAAATTAGCCTTTGTTTACTAACTAGACAGAAAGCTATTTTTGTTATTTCTTACACTATGTAAAATATATACAAATTTGCTCTTAACTTCAAATAAATACTTGTTTTATGTGCCTTTGGCTCTGGTCCATTCGATTACAGTCAGCCATTATAAACTCTGTTTATAGCTGACAGTAAAAGGCTTTGATTACCAAATGAGGAAATCCCTCTTAAAGATCGACCTGTTCTGTGTTATTTTATGGGGTCAAACCATTCTCAGTTTTTCAAGGACATGGAAATGACTGAACATCCCTTACATGCACATTCTTCCTATTTCCTGCGCTCTGTGTTTTCTTTGCTCTGTGTGAATGAAAATTGGCAACCTCGTGACTCCTTCACATCTTTTCTGGCACAATCATTTGATAGTAACAACTTTTCTAGTTTCCCAAAGCACTACCGACCCTGACGTGTATTACCAATGAACTCTGAAAAGCAGGATCATGTTATAAATTTGCATAAAGTTGATAAATGGTCTTGGCAGACACGAGCCGAGTCCGTTCCCATGTTGTTATTAGTCATGTTACCTTACAACTGTCTTTTCTCCCAACTGGGCCCTGCAATTGGAAAAGTGGGTGCGTCACTCCCTGTGTGAATTAGACCAGAAGTATTTGCTTGCAGTATATATCCCAATGAACTAATGATCCTGACATCCAAACAATAGCCGCTTTAGAAGAAGGCACACACAGCAGACTCTGTTTTTCTATCTCATATTTTTAATGACAAAATGTTTGTCAGAAACAAATGGATTTATTTTTCTCAATCCAGGCCATAGTATGGGGAGCTTATGTGGTTCCGGTCCCCAGGGCTTCAGACAACTAACAAAACACATCTTACTTCTGCTCTGCTGCCCACCTACAATGCTTTTCACATACAGGAGGACGAGCGGGACTATCCAGCAAGTGAATGAAGTAGCATGGCTCTCTTTCACAGAGCCACTTCATAAAAAAAAAAAAAAGAGCTGGATAGAACCACTGACAGTGATCAGGTCCAAAGTGGTCGTTTATGATTCATGTAATAATTATCAGCATCTACTTAATTGAAGACCCCTGTCTACCCTTTGAAATACAAACTTAGGAATTTGTAGCGTTCTGTAATCAGCAACGTTGACAATAAAAATACATAAGTTTGAAGGCTAGAAAGAGTGAAACTTATGAATGAACTGAAATAGTGAAAACCTGATAGAGTGAACGCTCGTATATTTTAAAATGTTTAACAGTCTCCTGCTTGGTTCACCAGCTGCTCCTACTCACGGTGTACCCACTCTCTTTCCAAACCACTCTAAATTAGCTCTTCTACTTAATAACCACTCTTTTCACTTGCAGTTTCCGGCTACACATGCACCTCCTTGTTTCATCAAGCCATCCCATCCATCTCAAAAACACCCTCACAAAAGAACTACACTGTTTGTGTGTCCAAAAAACAAGAGGCACACTGAGCCACTTCCTATTCACATTAGGTCATTTGCATGAAGGTCCTCTTCCCCATTTAGTGACTCCGAATGGTTCTGCCAACACAGAAAGCACGAGGACCGGCTCAAGTACGAAGCCAGTCATCCTGCGTCCTAAACCCTTATCCAGTTCATCTCGAGTATCACAAATTGTTCCCCATCATGCTTTGACAATACAGAGCGGATATCATCTGAGGTCCCAACCACAACAGAAAATAAACATGCAAAGTGATGAGATAAAGAGTTACTATGGGTGTCATGGATGGCTATGACCACCCAAGACAGACAGCCTCAGTTACCCTGGAAAAAAAAAAAAAAAAAAAAGAAGCATGTGTGCTTTTCATCCTAAACTGAAAAAAAAAAAAAAAAAATCCAACTTGATGAATAATCACATTTTGCAGGGTTTCTAGGGAGTTATTTCGTGGGGGGCAGTGCTATTCATTTTTAATGGAAAATGACTGTGTTCCATAATCTTTGTTACTTTTTTTCCCTTCACTTGTTGTATTTCTGATCACATTTCTGCTCAACACAGAAATGGAGAAGAAGCTCCTTTCCATGCTGGGAGAGATAATTGACTTCTGTTCCGTGCGTGCCACAATCAAGCCATAAGACCACAGCATATTACGAACATGTGCTGTGTACAAAATAACGTCAAAGTCAGCACACTGCTTGATTTATTTATTTTTGATTTTTAACGATTTATGCTTCCTAATGCATTGCCAGTTACTATATTAAGCGTGGTTGGAATGTTTGAATAAAAGACTTCTGCATAAATGTTGGCCTCAAACCTGGACACACACAATAACCAGATTTAATGTGTGTGTTTTTCTTCAGAGGGGGAGAATTTATGAAAATAATAGCTTTGGATATTTGTTGGAACAGTTGTTATGGGCAACTGAACACTTAGCGGGAAAATTCTTGTACCAACATGCATTGAGCAATAAAAAGAAAAATGTAGATTCCTTGCTCATGGGTCAAGGATAGGTTTTCTTGTTTCATGCTACAATTCATCATTAAAAACACATCAGCTTCTTTTACATGTGAAAATGTATTTGCACATTGTCAGATACCTCTGGTTTGAATTATGTAATAATGTAATGAAAATATTTGTCAGAATAAGACGATATGCAGGATAAGTTACAATAATAACTTACTGAATTCATTATAGGCTATCTGTAAATCAAAGAACGATGTAAATACTACATACTAAACAGCATTAGATGATTAATCATGCAATGTGCAAGACTATCTGTATAAAAGATGTGGTTATTATTATGTGCAAAAGTTATAATACATTCTAAACTTATTAGTTATTATGTAAACCAAAGTATTGGATAAACTGGCCACTACAGTCTGTAAACCTCACATTACCATGTATCATAAGGTAAAATAGGTTAAAACCAAATATACAGAAGGCAACATGTATATGCTAACAAAATAACAAGTGGTTATAACGTAAAGTGCAACAACGCACTGCACATCTTCAGCCCCAAGTGAAATGTTGATGTACGGTTAGTTAGCGTCTTTGCTCTGTGTGTTTAAGGAACAAATGAACAGTTTGATGATGGTGTGGAGATCAATGCCACTCATGTAGAGCAGAAGCCAAAGGGCGGTGAGTTAAGAATGTGACCAAGCTAAACAATACAACCACTGCAACACTTCAACGTTGACCAGTCAACACAGTGTATTTCATCAAATCTTCACCAAAAAACAGACATTTAAAACATAAATCTGTGTCTGTACAAGGAGGGACATCATTTCCTGGTGCGCAGTGGTTGGATTGATTAACTTTCTGGGAATTTCTCATCGAGTGGCGCTGACAAGCAACCAAGAAAACACTTGCAGCAAATTTATCTAAAAGTGCTTAGTTCATAGCATCTGGAGGTTTAGATTCATTACAATGTTATGCCCTGTCATCCAAAAGGTCTTCAACTGTTTTCAATAATCTAAAGCAGGTCCAGCTGCCTTTGACTTAGCACTCCTAGATGTATCATGACCTGAATGACTCACAATCCTCACAGACATGCTCTGTCAGACCCCCGCCTCCTCAGGAAATAATGTATGATCTTTCCCATCATCGTGTGTTGTTGCTCTGTTGGACATCAATGTCTCATTATCACTTTGTTTCCAGATGTTGTTATAGTGAGAATAATGTTATCTAGACAGAAGAAAAATGGCCAAAACTGACAAAAAGCTTAAATTGTAATAAACCTGAAATATCCTTTAACAGTGTGGTAGAACAGAGATAATCTGGACAGGAACCAAATGTAGTATTTTCAAGATAAAAGTATGAACCATCAAGTTAAACTGTGTTCTAAAGAAGATACCTCAAACATATCTACTTATCAGCATTTTGGGATAAATAATAATAATACGTCTACAGATCTTGTTACCTCTATAAAGTATGTGGCTGTATAATGCACTCAAAGATCTTCACTCCACTGATAGTTTTACAGATTCTACTTCAGGTCTTATTTTAGCAATAAATTGCCAAACATAGTCAAATGGGAGTTTATTTAGTTCTTATCAGTTGTATCTGAATAGAAAATATCAGTGCAGCACTCAACAACACATCCAGCAACATATCAGTTTTATGTTAAATTAACTGTGGAAGGATCTTTGCAGCTAAAAAAAAAAAAAGAGATTTCTTGCTACTGTCTATCTGAAACTGGAAAAGCATCCATTTAGATCTTACTGCTTGGGGGGAAAAGGACTGCAAACAAACTATGCTATAGTAAAAAAGAACCAAGGTGTTTGAATGTGAAACACAATGTAATGATGTTTTTGTTGCCAACACACCAGTAGCAATGAAACCTTTTTTTCTTTTTCTTTTTTTTTTCTTTTTTTTTTTAGAAAAGATAAGGTGTCCAAGAGATTGGGAGCATTTTCTAATAGACACACATCTTCAGTCAGAATTTCTAAAAAGTTTTTTTCTTTTACACTTAGTACAAAAAAGACATCTCTACCCGTTAGTGCTTTGTTTTAAGATACTATAACATAAATAAACAATTTATTTTCAGTGTTCAGAACAGACA
The DNA here is from genome assembly GCA_037367365.1 of Apogon talboti. Lineage (NCBI taxonomy): Eukaryota > Metazoa > Chordata > Actinopteri > Kurtiformes > Apogonidae > Apogon > Apogon talboti. Next base: position 23,052,519 of record JAPQRQ010000023.1, on the reverse strand, counting down.
GTTCCAGTGTGACTGGAAAACTAACATACTCCACCATATTCCAGTTGGCAGCAGAGGGTTTAACAGAGTTCTCCACTCGGTGCACCCCCAATGCACAATACTTACAAAATGTTCTTCACGTCTACAAACCTCCAACATACGCCCCAGCTAAGTTGGGGGGGCATTAATGTCCAGATTGACCTCTGATCCCCTTGAGTGAAAATACAACAAAACCTTTAAAGTTTTTTTTAATCAAAGACGTGACAAATCTCCCAGTCACCCCTCATCAGCTGCTGTCAGTCTGATCAACTCCCAGGTTTTGGCGTTTCCTCTCTACTGTACGCACGAGTCTCTTGTGAATTTAACAAATACAAATCCCAGAGAGCAGAGCACAGTTCCCACAGAGAGCCTCATTCATTACCTGTAGTCCCAACATTACTGTGGTGGTGATACATCAGTACATGAGCACAACCTCTATGTGACAGCAAAAGGCCGGGGTATTACCTACTGATATTTAGCATTTACTTTCTGAAAAGCAATTAGATAGATTCTGGTGTGCAAAACGATGCCGTGAAGAGCTGATAGTGTAAATTCCATTCCTTTATTTCAAAATCTCTCACAGGTCCAAGACCCGGTTCATCTTGGTCCCTCCGGTCTTCCTCATTCAGCTAGTCCTTGGCGCCCCACTTCCTGGCACTTAGTTCCTTGTATCCTTATTTGCAGGTAAACACCTCCGTCCTCTCACTGCATGTGTTGCACTTGACGAAGCAGCACCACTGAAACTTACAATTGCACTGCCACACTTTGGTGTACTGGTGTGTATTGTAGCCACGGCCACAGCACATGAGGTCGCAGCCGTCTGTGTGTGGCGAAGTGCGGTTGCACAGGCGTCCCTGGGTGCCCACACTCCCTGTGGCTGCGTCCTCTTCGCAGTAGTTGGGCGACCTCTCAATGTAGACAAGGTCTGTCTCCATGGGCTTACGGTAGCCCTGAGTCTGCTTCACTTTGAGGTGGGTGGGCTGGCGTAGTCGGCTAGCCCGGACTACCTCCACATGCACAGCTTCATTGTACTTGTCCTTGAGTAAGTAGCCAATCTCGCGAAATTTGGGAAGTGTAGTCCAACAGGTCTTGGTTGTGCAGGATCCCGAAACGCCATGACACTTGCACTCGAGCTTCATCCTTTCTTCTAGAACCTGGGAAGTGACAGAATAATAGAACTGTAACAAACACTGATATGAAACACAGCGTCTAACCCATGGGTGTCAAACTCATTTTAGTTCAGGGGCCAAATTCAGCCAAATGTGGTCTGAAGTGGGCTGGACCAGGAAAATATTAACAGAATTATATAGAAATAATGTCAACTCCAATCTTTCCTTACATCATGACAATGTTTAAACTGTCCTTTAAAACAATGTGAATAACATGAACAACCTGAAATTTCTTAAGAAAAATAAGTGCGATTTTAACAATATTTTGCCTCAGTTTATCATTTCCACATGTACATTACAACGTACAGATCACAGTGGAAATACAAATATACAAAACATTTAACAGGCAGAATATTGGTAAAATTACACTTGCTTCTCTTAAGACATTTCAGGTTGTTCATATTTGTTCTGGTTATTTACATTTTTTGTGAAATGATAGTTTGTTTTTGTGTAATTACAGGAAAATTACATTACAATATTTACATTTACAAAGAGAAAAATTTGGAGTTTGGAATAGTTATAGGTTACTATGATAATATTTTACTGATCTGTACGTGGAACATGAACTAAAATTTTTGTGAATATCTTACGTGTAATTTGTGCATTTCACAAATTCATCCCACGGGCCGCATTGGAACCTCTGGCGGGCCGCATTTGGCCCCCGGGCCGCATGTTTGACACCCCTGGTCTAACCCCTAAGTAATGAAATAAAATCTAGAACAGGGCAAATTACATGTTCCAATTAATAGGTCAATTCATCCACATCACAAATATCTCTACAGCATATATGCATTTGTGTGTGAACTTTGGAAGACTTTTTCCCTTTTTATTTTATCATTCATCTATATTTCTGCACTCAATAAAGAGTTGAGACAAATGCTTGAGTGAAGAGAACACGGGGTTCACTTTTGAATAACCAAGATTTACACAGACGCTGGATAAATGCTGGCTTTTTTTGTGCATCCCCGTAAATGGAAACAAATGTGAAATATGTAAGTGTCTTGTAAAGTACTGTGTCAAAACAGTGATGGCAATGGGGCATTTCTTATTTTAAAGGCCCTGTGCATTTTGTGCCACAGGCAATAAAACCTAAAAGTAAGACATTACCAGTCTGTCTGACTGCAGAGTGACAAATGTCTGTTGCGGGTAGACAAACCCAAGCATACCCAAAGGGGTATGCTTTCGATCTTGCATAAACCACTTCAATAAAAAGAAATAAACATGGATCTCATAGCTGTCCATCAAACAACATTATTACAACCAGAAAGCTCTGTTGCCACATGTACGAAGGTACCTCTGAGTATAAGTATTAGATCTTTTGGGATAAAAAACTAAGAAACACTCGATTTCTAATCTATGCTCTGACTTTTCTGCTCTTGTTAAGGTCAAAAGAACAGAGAAAAGAATGGGTGAGGTTGAAATAGATCATATTAACACGTCTGTAATTGTCCTGACATGACTCCTTTAACCCAATTAGGAACCCCCCCCGACTTGTTTGAACAAATCAAGTTTCTTTGTCTTTTGTGAGCTGGTTGGCAGGGCATTTTTCCAGTGCAGTTTTTTTCCTGGCATTTCACACTGCCAACGGCATCATCATTTCTATCAGACATTTACAATATGTACCAAAGGACAAGACACAGATTTGTACAATATTACCATCTATTTTGTCCTTGGACTTTGTGGTAGCAGCTGATTTGAAGACATTTGATTTAAAAAAAAAAACATGCGCTTCCAAGACTTCCTAAAGACTAGGGTCAGCACTCAATTTCACCTCAAATGTTGATTCAGAGTAAGGATTTCCAAAAATATATGTAGCAAAAACCACAATGCCTGGCATAAGCAGCTTGATAGATGTATGGAAACATTTACTAAAACTATGTCCATCAAAGCCAGTGATCTGGTACTAATTAGTCCAATATGGCCATGGAATCTTCTTAATTATAGTCTTCTGTTTTTTAATGTTTGATTAGATCCCTCATCATGATTAGTATCGGTATTAGTATTAATATGAAGAATTATAAGGTTGAACTACTCCACAAAGACAAAAGAACAGCCTAAGCTGCTGCCTGAAAAGTAGAAGTCAAGGAGAATCACGGAAAAAGAGAAGGCACTGAACATTAACTGTGCCAATACAGGGAACTGGAAGGATATGATGCGTCTATAAATCTTATAAAATCAGCATTACATTAGTGCAGGTGGCAACAAAGAAAATCTAATGAAGTTGATTAAAACTTTTGAAATTGTGATTGGAAAGAGGCTGCATGTGACAGCTGCCTGGGTGTTTTACTACTGATGACTTTATGGGAAAGAGAACGTAAACACACAACATCATGGTGCTAGTTTGGCAGAAGGCTTTCTGTGGGGGGGACTCTGAAGTTAGCTTTGAGAAGGTTTACGACTTTTTGGCCATCAAACTAAGCAGCATTTTGGCCATTAGCCAAACAGTGCACATCATCGTAAACATTCTATTTCTTTCATGAAGAATTATTGAGGTAGCGCGGTGAAGATGCTTCTCTGCAGCAAACTCAGCAAAAAGCTAATGAAAGTAGACGGTGAAAAAAGTACGACAAAGTTCTGACCCAAAAGTTGGTGCAGTCTGTGGAGAAGGTCTCTATTCAGCAAATTGTGCACATGATCTATTGTTGATCAGTTTCACAAAATGCTCCAGAGTTTCCACTCCCCCAGAGGGAGAACAGCAGCAGTGCCAGTTCCAACCCTGTCAGTCCAACATGCCAGCGCCCTGGCATGCAGTACAGACCCTATCAGTCTGCTGTGTTAACACCAGCATTGTCGGCCTGCTTTCACACCCTGAATAGATGCAGTCAAATGGCAGTGACATGTTTTGGTATTGTGCACAGAACTGCAATAATATCCTGTTCCTGACTTTACACTTCATAATTCCATGAAAGGACTGCAAAGGGGATGGCAGTTCTCCATTTGGCAATGATTGGTCAGGCTCCATTTCCCCAGTGTACACACTGAAGCCAAAGCTATTAGATTAGTCAGATCCATGTGTTTACTTAAAATCATCTCTTCTCTTTCGTTTACCTGTCTCACTTCATTCCTCCTTGAGTGTTCTGCTATTACTAATATTAAACAAATATGTCCAGAATGTAGTTTGCCAACACGTTCATCCACAACACACTAAAGGAGAAAGGCCAGGAATTGGCTGACACTAAACAAGCTGCTGAAAGCTGACAGGATGATCAATAAATCAGCAGCTTAGTAAATCATAGCCTCTTGTCACGTCACTGTGTGACTTTCTGCTCTCTATCTGGGACTTGTTGCTCTTCTGCAAAGGAAAACATGCAGCCATGTGCGAACACAGGATTGCTAAGTGTTGAATCATACAACGTTATGTCTTTGAAAGAAAATAAAGCCATTCCATCGAATTTCAAGACTCCTTTTAAATGACTATTTCACTTTATTACAAAAAGGTCTAATTTTTACAGCAAGCAATGATGAACAGAACTGCAAAAATAAGAAGAAGAAGAAAAAATAGAAGCAGTAGCTAAAGATCATCTGAGTATCTGAAAAATATCATTACCTTTCTCCCTGCCTCATTGTTATGCAAGTTCATCAGGCGACGTGGGGTCTTTTTAATCTCACGAGCATCCACAAAGCGGCGAGAGAACTCAATGCCATACTTGATGTCCGCTGAGCAACCTCCCCATTTCCATCCTTCCTCCTGATTGTAATACCCTTGCTTCTCCCGGTCGCAGCCACACTGACTCAGGTTTCCCTGGCTGCACGCTGCTGTGATAGCGTGGGCCACCCCTGCCGCCGTGATGGCATAGGTGAAAGCTGCCTCCCGACTGCCTGGAAGAACGAGAAGAGATCTTCTTTTAGAAATACTAGGATGGAATAAATTATTGTGTAAGCATACTGTAGATGAAACTGTGCATTGCTTCCCATGCAAATACTGAAGCTAACGTTGATTAGCACCTGTGAATTACTCATGTAGATATACCTGTGCAGCAGAGAAACATACCAATATAACAATAATTTACAGGTAGGAAGAGGAAATCTTCAATATACCACTAGAGACTTTGATGTTGCTGATATTCCTTAACCTGTTCTATTGCCCTGATAAGCCACCAGTTTCTCCCTGCCCTCCCCTAAAAACCTCCCCACATGCACCTTGGAAGCAATGTGGTCACATTTCTGACCACAAAGTCCTTAGGCCCAGCCTGTGAGAGTGCAGTGCTGGAATTCCAGCAAAGGGAGAGCTGGTCTAGGTGCTGTCCAAAGTGCTGAATTCCTCTACAGGAGCACCTTGTACTGCTGCCCACACTGCAAGCAGCTGGGGTCTGCAGGTCCCGCCGTCTCACTCACAAAACTCACTAACAAGAAAAAGACCTGGTCTGAGGTGCATAGACCAGATCCACTGACACTGTGTCAAATCAGAAGCCAAACCTAAACAAACCTGTGTAAAATTACAAATGAGACTTCACTGATAAATGACATGATTAAGGTTTAAGGTGTATCATTTATTCCCCTTGTGCCCGGTACCTCTCACTACTCTCCTAATGGCTACAGAGGGGTCGGACTTAAAAGGCCTCTCCTGTCCTAAAACAGACTGTAGGCTATTACTACTCCAATCTCCCCTCAACTGGCAGTAATCTGGATGGGGCCGAGCGGCAGAAGGCAAACCGCAAAGTGTTTCAGGGGGCCTTCAGCCTTTGGAAAGGAATGTTTTGCGAGCCTCATGATGTATGTTGTGTAATGTACTCAGTTGCAATTTTTTTGAATCTCAGTAGGTAAAATGCATTTTTTCTTAACTTCAGAGAGCTATAAACTCCTTGGTGATTTATGATTCCGTCATTGCCTTGGCTATAAGTGTAGTCAAATAAAGTCTGGCAACAAGCTTTACTTGGTCCATTCAGATTTGACGGGTTCTTTACGTTTTTATGGATGTTACTGAACTGTGCGAAATTTGAGAGTGAGAAGAGAAGGATGGAGTGTCTAGAGACATCTTATAAGAATATGTGTGATTATTCTGAGCCACTGATTGTGTCATAGTGTACATTCTGCTTAATGTGCAGACAAATACGTCAAACATGAGATACAAATATAAAACACATTCTAAGTGCTTAATGGAACAACAAGAGTTTTGATTCTGTTGAAACATCACATAAACAAAATAAACTTCCATATCGTGCATGTACCTGCAAATATAAAATAATAAAATAAATAAATAAATAAACTGGCAAATATAGCAGACATACTTGCAGTTATTTCCACCAAGAACAAAATTAGCAAAAAGATGACTGACTAGCTCTGTTCTGCCTGTATGGCTAAAGCTTATGACTTTGGGGCTAAAGAGCTTTTCAGTGTGTCACATTCACCCATTCACACTCACACACTTAAACATTCACACACCAGTGATGGAGTCACCAGGAGCATCTTCAGGTTCATGTTGGAAAATGAGCCAGGGATGGAACTAACAGCTCTATCTACCTCCTAAACCACAGCCGCACAAACACTTTAAAAGTTACTGAATGTAAAAGTATTGCTGTTTTTTTTTTAAAACCTTATGTTATTGGCCCAGACAGTGTGGTCAGATAGAGGCCTGGACTGCTAGTGTGTGCTGGAGTCCAGCCCATATCTACTTTGCAAAGGGCAGAATAGTAAAATGCATTTATCTGTCAGGGCTTTTATTTGCTAGACGTGTGGTAATTGTATGAAACATTTTCCAGTATTCAACACATAACTTGCATTAAGTAGAGCTAAATAAACTGCTTCTGCAGTAATTTGCAGCTGTTTTCCATTTCATTTCCTCTTCTTTCTACAGAGCGCCTTTTTGCACCTCTTAGTCAACCTCAGGGGCATTTTTTGAACTCTCAGAGATGTTTTCACCCAAAGCCACTGTTAATTTCCTATCCTGGCACTGGTGCTCCAGAGCTTATACCATAGCCACTGGTTTGCCTGGTGGGGACTGACTCACAACCACTTGCTTCTCTGGTTAGCGGCAAAGCTGTGCCCCACCAACTTGTGGTAACATGCTACTGCCCCCACCTCTCACACATGCACGAATGTAGCAGAACAAGTATGTGCATTAGCATGCATGCACTGGCACACAGCTACTCAGTGACCGGCTGCATAATAAAAATACACACTCACACTTCCCTCCACCCTGACACACATACACATGAACGTACACTGTTAAAAACACATTTGCACATAGTCACACAAACAGAACGTCACTGTAATGTTAAAAACAGGATAAAGGCAGTTTCCAGAGAAAGGGTGGTTCCCTACACCATAGATGTATGCCCATTGCGGGGCCCATTGAGCTGTGCTGTTCATGGGGAAAATGATGATGATGATGATGATGATGATTATGATGGGGCTTGCTCTGGTTGTCACCCCCTGGTGGGTCTGGCAGTGCCCAGGACATAATAAAAGGCAATTACACAAGCAATGGAACTGTAGCAATGAAGCCCTCTTTTTCCCTGCTCAATGAACTAGAGAAGACATCGGAAATGAGATTTGAGGGCCTAAAATGTGTTGTTTTATGGGTATAAAAATATGAGTTTGGAACATGCAATACAACCTTCCTCAAGCTTAACCAATCTTCTTTCTTTGATTATATTCTACATGAAAAACATATATTAATAGTGAAGTAAAGTTGTTCACTTCAAACAAATGTTGTATGATTGTATGATTTAAGTGAAACTTCTTTGTGTTTAGTTTAAGGACATTTTTTAAGGGTACAATATATGTATCCCCAAATGATCCAGAAATCAATGACCAAGAGGATCTGATCATGCAGTAAATAAAACCAAGGACAAAACTGTATTTCAACAACAATGCTCTATTGTCTTGTGGTGGATGCTGTGTGTGCAATATGTTCTATTGCCCTTAGGAAAAGAAGGTCCTGCTTTACCAAACAGCAATGTGGTTGATGAAATGCGGAGGAGAAAAAGCACCCATAGTAGCAGCAGAAAGCCCTAAAGAGGCTGGTCCCAGAGTCCTGACAGCCCTCCAGGAGGAACCACCCTGGGATAGCCTCGCTAGCTGCCAGTGGAAAATTGGAGTGACCAGAAAAACCTCAATGAACTCGGAAACATCCAGGAGAGAAGAATGGGGGAATATTAAACCAGATGTCTAATGGAGTTTAGTGGCAAGTGTCTGCTACACTATCCAAGTGGGAGGAAAGAAGTAAGAAGCTAAGTCTCGCTTTTCCTCACAACAGGTACAGAAGTTACTAAACAACAACAAAAAAATACATAAAATACCCTGTTAGATTATAAATGATCACACAAACCAGACATGTAGCGAGGATTACTGACTCAGTACGCCTTGGCCTTCACATAAGCTGACCACATTACTTTGGACACCAGCCCTTGCTCTGATGCCCATCATGTCTTTTGACCATCTGCCCGAAACTGGGACACAAAAAGAAATCTCTGGATGTAGTGGCTCGCCGCTAAAACGGCAATCTGTGTTTAGAGCCGGAGGCAGGCACACCACTAGACAAATTTCACATGACACAGCACAGAAGATTTACAACCGGCAATACTATACAGTGGCAGCACCGGTATAGAATGGGTTAGCGGATGTAGTAGCACTGCTGCTGAACTCTATAGGCCTTGTTGGTTTCACCACTTGCGGGCCACGGTCAGGCCATACTGCTGAATGAGAGGAAAAGAAAAGGACACAAGACAGGAAAGTTGCGGAAGCCATTACCCTATGCAAAAACAAGGTGGTGTTTACTGTGTGCCTGTGAAAACATGAAATCTATGTTTATGCATGAAGTTGGTTATTAAAAATCAGCAGATGAATGTGTCTTCTATAGTAACCAAAAATGACTTGAATGAAAAGGCTAAAAGTGCAAGTTTTTCTTTTTGTTTTCACTTTCAGAAAGCATCTGGCAAGGTAGTATGGTCACTGTATGTATCAGCATGCTTGTCTTATACAACTGATTATGTGTCTGACTCTGCAGGTAAGGTTGCACACGCAAACAAGACAGTTTGCAGCCGAACTGACTGTAAGTGTAGAGCATACTCACTTAGCTGTGAGTGCAGACAGGGATCACATAATTAGTACAAAGGTACAGAAATCCAGTAAGAGCATATGTGTAAGAGGATCACAAAGGATGCTCATTTGGCCAACAGAGACAACGTTTACGTTGAAATACTGGTAGAGGTCTTACGAAGAAACATCCAAACATACATGAGCACAAAAACAGAGAGAGAGAGAGGGTCCTGTGGAGTCCAGCGGTGCAGCTGAATGGCCTCTCTGCACAAGAAAGCCTGTTGGTGACGCAGTGAAGGGGAAAGCCTTTTAACGGCCCAATGATCCCAGACATGCATTCACAACCCAGGAACACAGGAGGACTGGATTGCATAAGAAATTACATCTTAAAAACACAACAACACACTGCAGTTTTAGAGCTTCATATCCATTAAGCACAAGGACATCCTGTCCCAAATGGCACCACAGTGAACAAAGGGAAAAGTGTCACCTGCTGGTGGCCAGGAGTGTTTACACTTGTGTTGACACTGGCTCACAGTTCATCACAAGAATGGGAGGATATGAGAAGGATATGAGCAGGCGAGGCAGATGGCCTACCTTTCCACCAAGTTCCATGAAAATTGGTGGGGTAGTTTTTATGTAATGACAAAATAACTGACAAACAACAATAGAAACATCCATGAAGCTAAGGAATTCCAAAACAAACCTTCCATTTTGACAATTTCACTGAACAGCTAGAATTTAACAATGTAAAGATTACTGAGATAACTGAGTGGTTTAGGAGGTTTGTTTCTAAAGTTACAAGTGCATCCATTGGTGTAAAATAAAATTTTAAAGTTTCTTCTTTCTCTCAGTATCACTATACAAAACAAAAACATGACATTCAAGCAAGTTCTCACTCCTCATTAAAAAAAAAACCCCTAAAAGACCAAATTCAATTAAAAAAATGAATCATTGAGATGGACATCTGATGTATAAAGGTATTTGTTCTTTGACACTAATCATTGGCCATAGTTCACGTACACTTCATTAATATTTTCCACTCTGTACATACATAATAAAGTTATGACACCAAAAAGAATGAAAACTAACTCTAACCAAGGCAGTGCCAGAGCTGGAACCGTGTCTCCAGGGCCCCATATGAGGGGAAGAAAGTTGGAGGAAAACCCCTAGCTTTGTATACCAATCACTGAACTGACTAATACACTCTCTACTACTGTTTTCCGTTCCGCTTTATGTACCGTTGCTATGAACATATGCTCCCAGCAAATTATAGACAAAGTTGTGGTCCATGAGGTTTGCAGCTCAAGGAATTAGCACAGCCATGTTCCTGTACAATAAAATAATATTGTTTTACCAGAACTAGGCTCCACATTCTCAGTGTATTCACATCATAGAGCTGGGGAAGTGACACGCTTTGGCACAGTGAGTTTGATTCATATAATAGGGCGGGCTTTGTGCAGTAAAGCTAAAACAATTATGAGGGTATTTAACGTTGCTGGTATTAAATGCTGAGAATCTAAGTAAGCTGCCTCCCAGGCATAGAAAATTGGGCAGGCAGAAAAACATCTCAAAAGCATCCTTTTTCTTCCCTGATCTCCCTGAGGAGGAGATAAAGCGTTTTGACTGAATACCGAGACTTGCTAAAACAGGCATAAATCCTTCCCACCCTTTCATCCTAATAATGAGACTGAATCAGGACCTCACCTGCTCAGATCTAAAATGTAGGCCTGTATGTGCTCTACATGGTAATCATCAAGTTCATGTGAGGACAATGTCGAGGATTTTCCTCAATTTCAATCCCATTTGACTTTGTTTCATCTTCGGTGGAAACATATTTACCGAGATATATATCAATCCCACATCGTATCGTTGAAGATATCATTATCATCATCATCACTATAATCAACGAGTCAAATATGCCTCTGATGACATGTTTTCTTTCTCATTACAAAAGAAACTTCCAGACCTAACATTTCCATATTTGCTGATAACCATCAAACCCTTAAAAATAAACCTACAGGTCCCTTCACATCCTCTCCTAGTGTCTCGTTGCTGCGAACCCACTAACTCTCCCTCTCTCTGTGCTTTCACCTAAGTGGGCCAGTAGCGGTGTGATTGTTGGCACATGTAAATGTCCAGTGGTGGCCCTGCGTGTAGAGAATACAGTGATTGGCCTGGGATTGTGTGGAACAAAGCACACAGCGAGATTACAGTTGATCCTCTCGCATCCTGTTTCCTCCTGCGTCTAGCAGCACTGGCAGACACAGACAGACGCAGATCCCACTGATAACTCAGCCCTGTGGGGAGGGGGAATGGCACATACACACAGGGGCCCAAGGGCCAGGGCCCAGAACAACCCCAGGCCACGTCAGCAGACAGCCAGTGGGTGGGTGGGTGGTTAGGAGAGAGAGGGAAAGAGAGAGGGCTAAGGGAAAAGGAGAGGGACCCCAGCTCCCGACACACCCACACAGTCTGAGACAGAGACGGCGCTGATGAATGAACAAGCAAAGATGGCCTGGCAATGATAGCGCTGTTTGGTCGCGTAGGTCGACAAGCCCCACCCTAGATACAGACACATGTTGTGGGCAGGGGATGTGAGGCAAAAAACTGAGAGAGAAAGAGTAAAAAATGACCTTTACTGAGCCGTGATGACCACAGCCCACACACTGTAGAACAACAAAACATCAGAGTCTCCTATCTGATAAAGTGGGGAAAAGATCGGACACACTGACACACACACACACTTATATACAACTGCTCTGTTTTCTGTGGACTCACATGAAGGAAGGCAGAAGGGATTACAGCTACCCACATGATGATGTGCTAAAAAATAGGCCTTTTATCCGCCACCGTTCCACCATAACACAATACACGCGTCATTTCCACACTGTTATCCACATGGTATCAAGTATTTGGCTGCCTGGGAGTGAATCCACAGTTTAACTAACAGCTCTGCACTACGATGCATCACAGATATTTACAATAATATAGCCAATATGCAAAATCCTTTTATGATAAAAACGATTTCTTTATCTCTGTGGGATTACAGAACACGCTGTATGATAACATATCTGAGCCATTATTTGCCTGAAGGGTGTACAACCAACAAGAAACTAATCCTACAAAGGGGAAAACCTTAGCAGCAGTGAGATGATTGATTGTATTTTGGGAGAGTTCACCAGTGTCAAATCCACTTGTGCAACTTTTGAAAAACCACGTTTGAAGAATGAAGAATATTAAGTTTTGTGTATAATGCTCTTAGCCAACAGACTGTGCACATATGCCAAAGTGGGTACATGCTATTTTTTTTTCCTCTAGCAAGAAAAGTTTCACCGCCTGATAAGGATAGCCGTTAAAGATGAAAGGCTAGGTAAACCTGCCGGGTTAATATCCATTCACTTTTTTAAGCCTTTGAAAAACATCTGGTTGACAGCGGGAGAAGTTGTTATTATGCGCAAGGGAAAAAATGCTGCAATCGATTTCTAACTGACATTTTCGTTGTTTCACTCGACTTGAATATCTATTTTAAGACTGCATCTCTACATGATTTAAAAGGAGTTCAGCTGGTGGAAATTAATATTTCATTCAACTTGTATTTCCTTTTACTTCGTAAAATGCGGAAACAAAGCACAAATGGAGCCACATGATCATTTGAAGATATTTTTTTCGTTGGTCCATTATTAGCCTTAGGTTGGACTGCCATGTTGTACTTGCATTCTGCGGGGCTATAATTTCACCACAAATGACCATCAACTGATTCCGAGAAAAAGGAAAGGAGCTCCGCCAATGCATTTATAATCTGAAAGTATTTTGTTGTCCTCAAAGCAAGCTTCAAGCAACATAAGAGGAGAAACGCTAGATCTGTGGGAAAAAAAAGTGAATAATGGCTTTTTCAAACCTTTAGCTACAAATAATGTGGGGATCATTATCATTAATTATGGCTGCAAATGTAATGTGTTTACTTCCATCTCACTGAAAGTCTGGAGTAACAGCGATGACTTTGACTCGTTGATTTCTTAAAAAACCCATTTACTTACGAAGGGTGACCAAACATAATAAACAATCTAACATGATTGATCTGTAATGATTTTAAATTGCAGGCTGTGCAGCGTGCACTTTTCCCATTCTCATTTGGAAAGAGGGCATAAAATCCTAATTTAAGTGTGTGTATAATGTCTGCCCAAAACTAAATGAACTTTGAAATCTTTAACAAATTTAACTTTCTAAAAACGGCAAGAAAATATCAGAGCAGAATCCAGACGCGCCAGTCACATCCCTTTTGCATTCTTCTTTATCCTCGTCTATGTTTTAAACTCCTCCGACAGTTTGAGAAGAAGAAGAAGCCGTGCATCTCTTGCTCCTGATCAAGTATGTGCCTGTTCAGGAGTTCTTTCCACACAAGTGGTTTTGAATGAACCTGCTGACTTTATCTGACTAGACACTGGTCTGGCCCCTGAAGTCCTGCAGTCCTGGCAGGTGGATTCCCCACTGCCTCACACACACACACACACACACACACACACACTGAGCTTTCAAGGGGAGATCAGTGCAAGGCAATACAATACAAAAAAAGATGGTAAAAACAAAGACAGAGTCAGTTCTCCACTGACCCTTCATCCAAACTCTTAAGTCCTCACTAACCTTTGTTTTTGTTGAGAAGGGACTGAAAAATGTCTCCTGGTAATTTTTAATCCACTTTTTTGTTTTTATCCTCTCTGATTTTGCACCGATGCAACTATATGACAGGATTGAAACAAGAGACACCAAAAAAGAACTACACATATATGCAAATATAATGAGCCTGTATCATATCCATTGTGTGTCAACATTCAATATTGCGTTGATAGTAAAGTATGACACAACAAATAATAAAACTAACCTGATTAAAACAAATTACTCATATTGATGCTGATGCTTTCAATATTTTTTCTTATAAATTGTGACATAGGTAGACTTTTTAAATGTGTTTTCCATGCATGTACTTCGGTCCTCACTAACATCCAGTCACTAAAACAAAACAGACAGATTAACTGGCATCTATCCTTCAAAAACACTTTTGATTCAAAGCCTCAATAGTTAAAGTATCGTGCCTTTCTAAGTCTGTAGCTCTGATTCTTTTTTTCAGAACAAATAAATATGGGTTATTAGCGCTGCCATTAAAAACAAACAGCAGTATTCCCTCTGCACCCCGAGGCTTACTTGCTCAAGTGCAGCATCCATTCTTGTGCAATGGGCCCGAGGCAGCATGATTGAACTTTTGCAATATTTCACTACGAACACAACAAGAAAGCTCATTGAGATGAAAAGCATGACTCAGGACGGTGACAAACTGGCTGGAAAGTCAAACAGAGAGTAACCAGAGCAGGCCGTTTTATGACAAGAGGGCCAGTGTTGGCCTTTGATGCTGAGTGTAGCCGTTGAAAGGTGTCCGTTTTCAAGCTCTAATCGCTGACATCAAGTGCACTGCTGTTTGAATGGACCTGTAAGGTGTTTTAAGAGCTTTAACTGGGGACTATTTATATGTTACATGGTTAGATAAAGAAATGTTGATTACAAAAACTGCAAAAAAATGTATCAGCACACAAATGATGTTATATAAAATTGAGATGTGGGTCAAAGATCATGCCTTAACTTAAGTGAGACGCATCACAGAAATAACATGTGCTTTTGTGGACTTCATGCGTCGGTGTATGTACTTAAATATGGACAATAAAACTGCATCAACAAATCCAAGACATAGCACCACTCTCAACAGGAACATTTAAAATAGATGATTCACTCAGAGACTAAGCCAAGAACTATGATTTTAGGATTGACCACATTCGCCTTTCTTATCCTGA
>JAPQRQ010000023.1:23014586-23036013 GCA_037367365.1 Apogon talboti | reverse complement strand
CCCCCCTCGTCTTTCCTCCTGAGTTGATGATGGATGCTTCTCTAATTCTATTATTATTTCTTAATAGACTGCAAGAATCCTCTCAATAACACCCATTTCTGTTCACGCTGGATAATTAATTCCACATTTTCACAGCCTAATGGTACCAACTAATGCCAACACCATAGCCGGGCATGAGGGGAACATTGCTAAATCTGCTTTTTCAGAGGAAACACACATGCACTTAAATTGCCAGTTTCAAATCTCACTGCAAGTTTATGGTGTTGTTCTCCAATTTGTCAGTTAGAGCATAAT
Organism: Apogon talboti; assembly: GCA_037367365.1. NCBI lineage: Eukaryota > Metazoa > Chordata > Actinopteri > Kurtiformes > Apogonidae > Apogon > Apogon talboti. Next base: position 23,035,719 of record JAPQRQ010000023.1, on the reverse strand, counting down.
AAGGCGGCCAACGCGCTTTGCAAACAGAGAAACTGTTGAGGGATGGAACTGTAACACGGATAGGGATGCATTTGTTTTTCCATCAATCCATCCACCCTTAAGTTTTGCATTCAGAAGAGTGTCAGGCAACAGAGGAGATGCCAAGAGAAGCCATCTTCTCAACCCAACACACTCCACTATTTACAGTAGAAAAGTGAAATACATATCGAATACCCTGACTTTGAAACTGAATCACCTACGCTGGATGAAGATATCTCAGGCTGTGCAATGCTCAATAAACCAACTATTAATGTGTGCTCTCCTGGAAAGCAAATGTAATACCATGGAGCAGCTCCAGAACAGAAAGTCTGCCTCCAAAAGCAGGCAGCACAGAGAGAATGCATTAGACTTGTGGTCGGCTGATCTTTAGTTTTTGAAAAAATGCCGACATCTCCTCCCTCCAGACCAAAACTAAGACTGGATCACAGAGCAGGGGGAAAGGTTTAGTGTTCATAATTTGGGGGATTTGAATGAAAAACTTAAATGGGAGCGGAACGGGAATAGCTTTTCCCCTGTACTTGATTATGATGATGTGGGAATTTGCAGATTCGGAGAAGTCACTGGAACATTTTGTTGAAGGGGTGTATTCCATGATTTCATATGCCAAGCTAAAGAATTCCATAATACATACAGACATGGTCAGAAAACATGGTTACATCTTCAATCATGAGCAACAAACACTGGAAAATGATCAAAACTGAAGATGTTGTGTGCAAACTGATGGCAGTTTGACAATAAGGTGTTGAGAGAAAACTCTAAATCGCCTCCTTTTCCAATGTCTAACTGGCAGTTGAGTTATGCAGTAGCTGTGGTGTCTGTGGTCTCCCACGATGACCTAGTGGGATACTGCAAAACTGAGTGAGCACTGTAAGATCCCAACCAGTAGCCTGTACACCTACGGTACAGCACTGGAGCCCCTTGACTCCCCAGTATCAGGATGCAGCCGATCATACAAGGTACACCATAGCTTATCATTTGGCTTAAGTTTAAGGAGAGCAGCTGCATGCTTCCACTCCGACTACACACCACATACTGAGAAGGACAGTAAACAATTACATTTAACACTCAGCTCCTGGACATTAAACGTAAACGCTATCAAACAGACATATAAATCACCCATTCTGTACTCCTAACTGTAGAATGTGGATCTACCTCCAGCCACTGCAGACCAGACCCCCTACCTCAGCTGCCCCTATAACTTTTGTTTTCTAAAACTTTACTAGTAACATCAAACCATCACAAAGCTCATACGCTTCTCAAAGCATTTCAGCCAACAATAAGTTGACAAAAAGTGATTTAAATGGGTGTACTCCATTACATCTGAGAGGCTCTTTTCAAAGGGCAGAACGTTTACTTGAGTGGAATTATTTTATTTTGCTATTTCCTTTATAACAGGTGCAGTAGTAGTTTAGTTTTGATTCAATGCTGATGTTGTTCCTGTGCATACAGACCACTTGGGTAATAATAAAATCAGGTGTTTTTGTGGGTCTCTTCTTAAATCCATGTACATACTGTATAGAAGGATTCATACACACTGTTCTCCATGTCACCTTGTGACAAGCTCTTCCCATGCCTTTAAAGGTTAGCTCGCTTTATTATCCGCATAGGGGAATTTGGTCTATGCATTTCACCCATCCTAATACACACACACTAACTAGCATTAGTACATGTTGTAGTACATGTAAGGAGTGGTGAAGGTGCTCAGGGACCAACTCCAGATCTGGATTGGCATCGTGGTGAAGACCACTGACAGTAGAATGAACCTATATGTACCTGCTTTTAATGGCAGAGGAAACCAGAAGACCTTCACAATGAAGAACTGGTAATCTCAACCACGAAAGGCTCCGGTCCAATTGAGAACAGAACAGAAGTGCAGACTACTATGTCACCCCTTGTAAAATTGTCTAGATTCATCACTGGTGACTTTTATGTCTTTTGAAGGTGCAGAGCAAGTGCTGATCAATAAATCCTATTTTCATTATCATTGTTATATGAACATGCATGATAAATTCTAAAAAGACTGCGCCAAATGCATATCATTATTACAATGACGTGCCTAAGCAGAACCTAACAACAACCTGATATGCCAAAGGCAGAAAATATGTTAATAATAACAGTGTATCAGATCCCACTTCACCTCATCATATTCCTATATAGAACACACTGGCTCTAATATAAGCCTGATTAACTGTATACTGTTAGTACATCAAGAGTCATATTGAGAAATATACAGCCATCTGTCATTTCTGGTCAACGTAACAGCTGATTCACTTTGTGTGGCGTAGCATCATGTCTAGACACATTAGGACATTTGAGTCCACTTAAGCAAGCACCAGAGCAACCGCTGATTTACACAAGTCTATCATTTATCCAGATTATCTGAACCACATAAGGACATATCAGACAGGTGCCCCTTCTTTAACAGTGCACACATGTGCTTCACATAGTATACCAAAAAATATAAACAATTAAATATTTTCTTCCTTTTAGCCTTGTGGCAGGGACGAATAGCGATGGCCACATCAATAAAAGGTCAAATTTCCTGTGTAACAGTTTTACAAACAAGACAGTGAGAGAGTGTGGGCACAAATAAGCAGTAACTATAAAGGGAGTAAAGGACAATTGTTTGTACTACAAGTATTTTAGCAAGTTTGAGTTCTTCTGTCATTATTTTTTCCTTATTGTTCATTTTTATTTCTATAATTATTTTATAGTTTATCTTTGCTCTAAATTGTTTGTATCATTCACATATGGAAAAGAAAGGTTTCCCATACTTTTTCTTTAATTATTCATAAAAAAACCACGTCAAAAAGTCCTTTCTTAATTTCCAGCGAGACCCATGGGGAAAGTCATGTTCCACATTGCTCTAAAAGAAGATGTCATCGCGGGACTATTTTATTGAGAAGGCCCATCATGATCTAGGTCAGGCCACCAAGTCCCATCATTATTGAACAATCATGGTGGACCAGGCCCGGCAGTCTGGCCAGTCCTGGACACCAACAGCGATGTGCTCAGCACCATGAAGTATTTATTTGTGCGAATCCACTATGGAAACCAAACAAGAAGAGCAAAGGAGGACACAATGTTCAGATGGAGCCATTATTGAATGTTAAGTATATGTCCCATTACTGCAATAAAATGAAAGAAACGTAAGTACTGGCCCTCTATAACAGCAGCTCTATGGGTCGAGAGGCCTCGTGCTCACAGATCACGCGCACATGCGGCTTCTGAAGTGTATTTACACCAGAGGCCTTAGCTGAGGGAATCAAAATAGTTTTCCATATGTTACACAATAATCTAGGTAAGGAGTGTATTACATACAGCATTAACACATTTACATCAGTCATACTTCAATGCAAGGAGACCCACAGATGCTTCAGAAGAACAAATACCTAATGTCATTCCTCAATCTCCAAACCCTTCAAAGGGGCAAAAAGAGACCCAGAGCAGGCAAAAAGGGAATGTTGAGTGTTGAGGAAAACAACATGAGCTCCATTACAAAAGAAAGCGCCACATTCACAACAAAGAAAAAATGCTTTTGGAGAGGGAGCTGGAGCTAATTCAGCTACTCCTTAAGAGGAGTGATTGTTAACAGAGCCACTGGATTAAATGCACACCCCAACCACAACGTAATGGCAACAAAGCATCTTCTAAATGAAAGGAAATATATAAAAGTCCCTGTAAAACAAAAGTGATGCATAAGAGGTTTGCAGAAAGCCAAGTTTCTCAAACAAAAGCATCGTAAATGTAAATGTTTGTCTGCCTTAAGTCTTTTTTGTTTTTTCTGTTTTTTTTTCTGGATGTATGTGCACACTTTCATGAACCAGCCAGGCATGGACACAACCAATTTAGCCCGATTGACAACAGATGTGTCCATCTATTTTGGTTCGACAAGCATTCTCTGCAATAACACCATTAGTTGTCTCCTCATTTGCGATATCATTTTTCAACCATACGTTTTCCCCATCAGGGCTCCAGAGCCTTTCGGTAGCTTTTCCATAGCTTTGGCATAGCCAGCGTTGGTCGGCATGCTGCTAACCAAGAGGCTCATTGCGGAACCTACATCAACAGAAACCAGAGCACACTGGAGAAATACAACATTGTCAATTGAAATGAGAACAACTACGATGGGTTGGAATCAGCATGATATGAAGTCTTCTTGAGCAATGCCAACGCGAATGGTTATACAATAGAGAGTCAAAGAGGCTGTGTGTTGCTGGTTTGTGTTCTGACTGTGTGATGTGTGCAGTTTGGGTTTGGCTTCTGAGAACCCATATTTCATGGGGCTCACAGGGTCGGGGGCTGGTACCACAATTCTGATACTCTGATATTTTGCTTAGTTTCATACAACAGACAATAGGATGATTCCAAGCATAGATTGTATCATTTCTGCCTCTTCAATGGTAGTGTCAGTGGAATTATCACTATCAGTTTCATTATCAATACCAAATGACAGACAGCAAATTAAAGGACGATCTGGTTTGAATCCCTTCAACACATAAAAAATCAACTTCATCTCATCTTATTCTGCAAAATGGTTAGTTTGCTCAATCATTTATACAACAATCCAGCGTACACACACAGCAGTGCATATCCTATAATATTTCTCTCACACAGGCTTAAATATTATGCATCCTAAACCATAAAACTCATCAATCAAATATTTGCCTATACTGTAAATCTGACTCTCATCTGTTTGCTCCTGTGTACAGTGTAAGCAGAGTTCAGTTTCTGTCGGAAATCCACTCTACAATGTTTGCAACAAATGTAAACTGTAGTATTTTTTCTTATATTTTTATGTTTGTGGAAACATTACGCTCTCCTTTTCCATATAAGGAATTAAAAATTGACTTTATATTTGTCAGAACTTTTCCAACACAAAAGTTCAAAATCAATCATGAATAATTACAGCTATATTTGAGGCTATCACAGGGTATTTGTTTTGTATTTCTTTGAAAATAATTAACTGCAGGACCGTATGTTTGCTCTACAGCCCTCTAAAAAGTTATATTCTAAGCCTTCAGTTATATGCATTTGTAATAGTGTAGACGGAGCACAAACGTAAGTCTGATCCTAGATCTAACAAAAACAAAAGGTTCTAAATTAAACCAATATATTCCAAACATATTTTGAGTGTCAGAAATAACATTTCTTTACACAAAACTTTATTGCTCAAACCTACAGCTCAGTGTGGGTCTCAGAACAACAGCCATACTGAAGCAGACGTACACAAAACCACACACAACCACACGCTTTCCCTTTTGTGAACGAACCCAGACTGACCTACTCGCAGCTCCTGACCGAAGACTGTCCTTTCTCCCAGCGCTGAACAGTTCCAGCGTCCGTATCGGAACTGGTATTGACACTCATTGATGCCCATCTGGGCGCCTTCACCCACAACAATGATGGCGTCTGGGCGGCTCTGGCAGATGGCCCGCTGGCGAGGTGCCAGCCCAGGAATCTTGTTGCAGATGATGTTGGCACCCAGAGCCACCACCGAGGACAGGGCCCTGCCGAAGTGAGAGAAACACACCACCACCACACACACATGCATTCATACACAGACAAACATGTGTCCATGCATCCGCAGAAACACACAACAACGCACAAAACACAATCACACCAACATGCACGCACAGTGTCACACACACACACACACACCACCACACAGAGACACAGACACACAAACACACTCAGTTAGAACTTCCAGAGGATGGTCAGACTGACTCACATATGTGAAACTCTCCAGAACAGGATGAAGTTCACCCAGTGATTGATGCACGTTTCATAGTGAAGTGAAAGCTGTATTGCATGAAAGTATTGCTATTTAATGGATTAGAGGTAAATCAAAAATCTGAAAACTTAATCCAACTTAAAACATTAAAAAAAAAAACACAGAGAAACAATCCAAAGAGAGAAAACAAGATTCTTATTTGACTACTGACAACGCCATTCCACATTGGTTTGGATGGTGGTACTTTGATTAATGAGTTGGGGTTTTTATGTTAATTGTTAGGTAACATAGCGGCGTGAACGGACGCCAAAAAGTATATACACTTGCTCAGTGTCATATGACCTTAGATTCACTTTTTAACCAAACGTCACACAAAATAATACTTCTTATGATCTGTGTAACAGCATGTGTTTAAAACGTATTTAGAGTGTAAAGGGCAGTCCATAAAATTCATGAGATTGCCTTCCTTTTCGCCACATCCTAAGACTGGTCTGTGCGGAAAATATGCAAGGTTTTCAACACAGGTCGCCTTAATTCATGGGTTATTATTATGCTTTTGACACCCCTCCCTCTCAGTTCTCCTTGACTTGACCACGTCTGATCGCTCAATGTGATAATATCAAAACATATGTCGAGAGATGGGTTTGCAACCGCTGAGACAGCCAAAACAGATTACAGCTAAACAAAGCACCGACTTTCTCCACAACTCTGTTTATAGTCCTTGAAACCATGTAGATACACACTTTTCAAACATGTCAGGGACAGGGAACCATAAATGAGCGTGGAGGAAAATGGCATCTTTGAAGTATGACGTCGACCTCCAAAGGCTTCACCACAATCAGGACAAACCAACGCGGGCAAGTCGTATGTCAGTGAAAAGTAATAGCAGAATAAAAAGGATGAAAAGGGGGGAAAGAAGGGTGAGGGGCGAAGACAAAACAGAAACAGAAAGACAGGCTGATTCCTATGGATTTTTGCGCTAGCTCAGAATAATCATGGCAAGAAGACCCCTGACTAAGAACAAAGATATCAAGATCATTTTTATGCAAATTGCTCTCAGACTTTGTCTCCTTTCTCACATAAACACCTACCGCAAAACACACAAAACTAAGTAAGGACTGCACACATTCTGTAAATAAAAGGGTCAGTAGCACGATGGATACTGTCGATTGTTCAACCCTTTCTCTGACGTTCAAGTGATGGGATTGTGTGTAGTTAAAAAACAAATATGTCAAGTTCACGTTCAGTTTCTTTATCTATCTGTTAATGTTCTGCAATACACACGAGCATCACTACAACACCTGCCATTTACAGTCTGTTGTACTAAAAGCTAAAACAGTTCAAATGAAACCGTGAGAACTTAAAATGCTTTACGGTGCATTTACTATGCACAGTAAACACTTGGGGTTGCTGCTGCTGCTGCTGCTGCTGCTGCGTTCAGGTCCTCTTTGCTCTCTCTGCTGTTAAACAGGCTTGAACTCCTCTGACCCTCTGTGACCCTCTGCTGTATACGCGGTTGTTCATGGCAACGATGACATCTGCTCCGCACTAAGTGAAAAGGTCAGGCTCATTAGGCCAAGTAATGTCCAACTAGTGAAATCCACTTTAATGTACAATAAAAGTTAAGGGTGAATAGAACTGGCTTGTTTATATAAATCCAAAGCCAATAAAATATCAGAGTCATGTGTATCGATGACATTTCAGTGGACCTCTTTAAAAAATAAAACCACATGCTGATATTTTTAACTGAGACAAACATTAGCCTTTAATAAAGTCCCCTCCTGGCTCCTTTTAATGCCATTCACCTGTTAATTCACAGAATCTCTGTCTAACGCAGGCATCCCAAACCATCAGACAACACCAAACAGAGAATTCCAGAGCTAAGCTTTTAAATCCCTCCATCATCAAAGTGCACAAATGCGATTCTGTTTGCTTAGCGTATGCTGTGTGTGTACACCAGTGGCTTGGGGACACAGATCTACCATCAGATAGACAATCAACAGACATTCACGCAACGCTTATAAATGCCACAGAAGTGGTCCGTTAACTGGCTGCCATTGAACTTAATTCACGTCAGGTTTATATAAGAGATTGGGTTCGACTTTATGTATCATGAATGATCACTTTGAGATGTTTCATCTAAAAGTTGGGCAAAGTTTGTGCTGGTTCCTCACATGCAAATCTATTTATCTATTGGCCCGTGCATGGTTTCAATGTGAGTGAGTGAAGAGATGACCTGGTTTCTGTGTAAAGAACTGATTTTTTAACAGAAAATAGTCAAGAGGTATCCAAGTCACATCTGGACCTGTAATGTTTTCCTAGGCATTTTGCAGTGGATGCATTCTAATTTATTGCCCCCTCCTCCCGACTGAACAACCACCACCCCCAGTGCAATGGACCGTGCAATACTCACCCTACCTCAGTACAATAGACACAACACATGCACCTTGATTTCTTCTTAATCTACTTGTCCATATCGTATATAACCTGTATATATCCTTATTTGTTGTACATATCATTCATCTATAGTATTTAGTTAGCTTTTATATATTTCAGTAGTTCTAGTACTTTAGTAGCATATGTGTATTTAATATTTTATTCTGGAGCTTTTGCACATGTCTATATTTTTCTTTAATATTTTGTGTGATATTTTTATACAGTCCTTTTTTGCATTAAGTGTTTTTGCTGCTAAATAGAACAGAGCTGCTACACTGATTTTTGTTGTTCCTGTGACAGTGACAATAAATATCTATTCTATTCTGTTCTATTTATGACGTTTTTAGCTTAATCCATCATTAGAAAACCAGCGGTCTGACATCTACAGCCTCAGCTCTAAACTCAAACACAAAAAAAAAACATGTTCCTAAATATTTTCCTGACCAAACATTTAAATATACGAAATATCCTCGACACCGAACATTAAATATCAGAGGTCAGAGAACAGAGGCCTCTGCAGGGCGAATGACAATAAATTAATTCCTGTGGAAACTCTTTCATTTGAACCAGTGTCAGTGGTGTTGGAGCTTACAGATTCCATCAGAGGGTAGTGTGGCTTCAAAAGAAATGTCTACATACAGTGTGTTTGCAGCCACCTACTCCATCACATGGAACACTTTGAACCTAACTGACACACTATTAAGCTCCTAGGCATGCATCTTCTACCGAGGAATGCACTCAGAAAATGCCTGAGACACAACTCGCTTATGTCAAGTGAATAAATGCTCTTTTTTTTTTTTCCAAGAGCAGGAAATTAACTGTTATTTTATTGCTGAATATGATTTTCCTTCTTTGCTGTTCATTTACAAACATAAGCTCTTCAGATGAGTGGTGCACTGATGCTCAGTTGCAGCAGTCGTATTTATTGTTGTATCCTAAGTTGCACACTGACCTGACCATATGTGATGTAAACAAAAAACGCATTAAATATATTATTGCTACTAGAATATTAAGTGTTAAATTCCACAATTATAGCTCTATGCACAATTTTGCTGATGGCTCATTTAACCACTCACAGTTCTGCAAAATCAACCCTAACCCTAACCTTAACTGGCCATAATAAGAGTTGTGTAGATTTCTAGGAAGCACATTGCATTATTTGGAATCCACATTTTAATGTTCTCCTTCAGATCATTTTTCGTGGTTAATGCTGAACAGAGAACATACTTAAATAATCAAAACAAACAACGGTGTGGCTTTAATGTTCAAGCCATCTCTAAACATAGCAGTGTAGCCCACTTTTAACTGAAAACCATAAACCACATCTATTTCAGCATCAGGTTTGGGGTCTCCGGGCAGCAGGAGAAGGAGCGACTGAGCATGGGTGAGTAATTATTTTGGAACCTTTAAGAAAAGCACCGTTCTCCTCCAGAGTAATTCTCATTTAATTCAAAGCCGCAACGCATTACAGTGTCAATCACGAGGATGTTGCAGGCAGATTTTTTAAAGATGTGGGTTGAAATGATAACATCGAAATACTGAGAATTAACCAGGGATGAGGTAATGCGTACGGATAATCCTTCACACGCTCTGACAGGTTAACGGTGCTGCCCATATTGTGTGAAATTCTCTCCACAAGAAGAGACAGAATCTCTGCATCCGATTGTCTTGAACATCTCTGCCACTCTGTGGCCAAAACGAATCCATGAAGCACTTACCAAAATATTTTATTTTTCTGATCTTGCAAAATGTTTGCACGTAAAACCTCTTGATACTATCCATCACTTTTTTACGCACAAGCCGTGCTCATCCGCCTGCAACGCACACAGCCACTTCAGGTTTCCCTAATTAGTATTTTCCCACGTGGATCGTTTTACCCGCGATGTGTCCACTGATTACCCACGGAGGTTAACGCTTGTATAACTTAAGGAAAATATCAGAACTGAATTTAGTGCGTGGGTTCCCTGTTTCATGCCCTTCCCTGTCCTACACTTGGACTATATGATAATATATAAAGAGCAAACTCAAGCTCCAGTATGTGACGCTGGTTTAAGAAATTAACCGGCGTTTAATGAGTGGTATAAGGGAAATAAAGCTCCCTGTCCTGAAAGAAGGGTGCACAGAAGCTAAATGAAGCCCGTCCGTCTTTGTGCTGCCATGGATGAGCGCGCGTCACTGTCTTAAGTTAATGAAGGTGCGCGTTAATTGGCTCAAACTTACAGGTAGCTGCCACTCGTCAGGATCAGGAAGATCTGTGGATAGTAGACTGACAGTAGTACACTGCGAGACGAGAAGATGATCATGATGACATTGAGCAAATGGCCACGTTCGGATTGAGTGAGAAGCGGACGAAGCGGACAGGATCAAAACTCCCTTAATTCCCGTCTTTAAGTCCCTTTCGCACAAAATCAAAAAGAGGTGGTGTGCGTCTCCTTGTCTTTGGTGCGTTGGCTCTACGCAGCTCCAAGCTCCCGGGGCCGTGTGTGCGCTGAGATTGGCTCTGTCATCTCTCAGCGGCGGAGGCTGTTACACAGTACTGTGGGTTCCCGAGCCGGAATGATGATGGTTTTAGGGATTCTGCATGGCAGAAAAGTGCCTCTCTCCACTCTCATGAGAGTCGTGCCTGCCATTGGGCAGGGAGAGACACTGCTATCCGCCCACTTTGCCACAACGGGACAATAGGGTGACACTGATCCGATCCCCGTTAGACGTGCAGAAGGTTTCATTCATCATCACCCCCCACCCCTCCACCACCACCACAGCCAAGCCAAAAATAAACAAACATCGACGCTGGCTGCTTGAGCCTCAAATACATCACAAGTCCATGTGCAAAAAATCGGCGCATTCCTTTGGCAAAATATGTCATTCTGAATCAACAAGTTGGTGTCATGTTAAAGCACAAAGTCTTTATAATGTGATAGATATGGTGTACGGGTTTATGCAGACTGTGGGATTGGCAGACTCAGGCTACATCACCCTGATGAAAAGTATTTTCTTTATGTTCTATGACATTTCTGGCACTGCTAGAAATTTCAGGATCTTAAACACAAATAAGCGAGTATATCTTTATTTCTTTAGGGACCTTGGCATAGGTTTAGTGCCATTATTATAGTGGTTACGTTAATGTTTCGGTAGGAATCTATACTTTCTGGTCTAACTGTGAAAGGCTTTGGTGCCATTTGATGGTTCTCATCTATATAAATATATAAAGTCATCTATATCTCTCATCTGTATAACATGTAAGAACTGATTTATTTTTTTTAACCTCCTAGGACCCTCTGTCCACGTATGAGGACAAGAAATTCACAGCTTTATACAAAAAACCCCCCAAAAAACCCACAACTGTCCACCGCAAATGACATTCCATCAAAAATTTTTAAGAATGCATCTGAAAAAACTGTTGCATCATGACGTTTCCAATATAAGCAATTATTTAATTTTTTAAAAAAGCCAAAACTCAAAAACCTGTGGCTTTCCTGGGTCTTAGGAGGTTAAATATTACATAAAATCTTCCCTGAGGAGTAGGATTGCTAAAATAATAGATTTAAAGAAGTATACTCAAATATACTTGTTTACAGAGATTGGATCTGAGGCGAGAAATAAAATACTTGGACAGATTTTGTGGCGGAGCTCAGTGAGTGGACGGCTTTTATCACCACAGCATCGTGACTCTCACTCAACACCTGCAGCCTGCAGTCATTGTAAATGAAGAGGGTACCATGAAAGATCTGCCCAAAGTAAAAGAGATGGAGGGAATGAGCTAACTGCCTGGCTCAGTAAACACAGAGATAGGTGACTTTCCCCCTATACTGGAGCTTCTGTCATGTGATCTGGACGTGTTTGGAGCCTGAAGTCAGTTACACGCTTCACTCAACACGAGGTTCTCACAAAGAGGAGTGACACTTTTGTTTAGTTCATTCAGAATGGAAGAATCTACAATATAATCAGTACAAGAGCCTTAAAGTAGGGTATAACACCTATTTTACGCCTGCAAAGATATTTTACTTAATAATGTTTTAATGCGCCACTGGTTACTGCACTTAAAACGTTAATAAACAACTACTGATAAATTGCTGCAACTGCTTAAACCTTAAAACAGACTATATTGATGTAGTAGTTTTAGCTTGCACATTTCCCTGGTTTCACGGGTGTTTTGTTCCTTTTAGACCTAGATCCCTGGAGCAAGTTATACAATCTAAGGCATTTACTGATGTTTTAAGAGGAGCTGGCAGCAAAACAAAATGCAGGCTATGTTATTTTACTTGTATAACCCCAATAAACCTTCACACATGCAATGAAATACATAATATCAACAGTCCTGCGCAACGTGGATACAAATGATTTTAGTGATGATATATGTGGAATGTGCATCTACCTGGAGGTATTATGATTATATCTGAGAGCTGTTGTACATGGGAGCAGAGCAGGACTGGATAGAAGTCCTTCTGTTTATGCATCAAGGTGAGGTACTATTGCAAAACAGGTAAAAACTCCGTCTGGGCAATGGAATGTGGAAATACAACTCAGTCTGCCGCTATTAATGAAGGTATGCAGGGGTGAGCTGCATTTGGAGCGGAGACAGCGGCTCAAATTATCTTTTCTGACAAAGGAGTTAAGGATCTCATGAGGTGAACAGCGAATACAAATCGATCATATTGTTGGTTGACATGGGACCTGATCTTCCACTTTTACGCACGACATATTTACCCAGGTAGACGTGCGGAGATAATCATGGAGAAAAAAAATCCCTTAAAATCACCTGTGGGAAAGTTTAATACACACTAGTTTTATGTCGGAGGTCAGAGGGCAGCCCATGCTGTCCTACAAATAGTTTACCTATCACACTATTCCAACATTACATTGATAGTTAGATTTACGCATGTGAATTCAGCCTGCGCATGTAACCGCAGGTAACAAAAACTCACCCAAGTCTGAGGTATATGATGCCAAAACACAGGAACACGTAGAGACTCCGCTTTCGGAGGGGTTTGTGCATGATCGTTCCCACTTGGTGCAGAGGCCATGCACTGTAACATAAAGTAGTTACGCTTTCCGTTTACATTGGCAGGTTCCCTAACCCTTCCAGATGCACGTATACCGGCTATTTTCCAACACATCAAGCTGAAGCGTCTCGGAAATCTTCGACCGTGTGAAATCCATGGTCCAGGATAGGACAGGTGAGATGCTGATGACGACCTGAAAAGTAACTAAGAACTCCAAAATGAAACTTGAGAGAGGGTCGGACTTGAAAGGTGACTGAGTTCTTGGAGGAAGTGCCTCCTCTTCGTCCTCCCGGTTACAGCCTAATTATCAATTCTCATTTACTGCGCCTTGAAGGTTCCAAATGTAGTTGGAGGTGTTGGAGAGCCCTACCAGCCCTGTCTCTGTCCGTGTTTTAAAAGCCGTTTCTGTGAGAACATCTTAAATGCAGTCCATGTAACTAAGTGAGAGCAGTCAGGTATTCTAATACAGGTAACAAAAGGGCTACCTGCCTCCTCCTCCTCCTCCAGCATGGATATGCAGGGAATGGGACGGGCTTCCACACTGAACCTTACACGTGTAGTTGTTGTACAGAAAACGACAAGGAATGAAGCGAAATGGCTTTTTATAGGCCTTTAGGCCAGGCCAGACTGGTGCTTGCAACAATAGGCATTGCCCCACCACTGTGGGCTCTCCGGATGAGCTACACCACAACAGTAAGCCCCATAAAGTCAAACAGACGAGGAATGGCTTTCCAGCTGCATGAACAGATTTACCACAGCATGACTAATAATGACTAATAATAATGAACTGGCGTCATGATAAATATGTGTCATTGGGTTCCTGTCAGTCATTTTGATTAACTGTGTATGCATAAACAAAACAACATAAAACATTAATATTCTTATTATTTGGCTTTTAGTCAGAGTGATGGGAATTTTGAGCAGATGTCCAGAATACAGAGTGAACTCCTTCGGGTGCTACAAGCTGACTCAAAAAGACTCCCTCTGGTGGTAAATAGACACTGCTGAACCAAACTGGTTGAATATACTAAGATGTACCAGTGCAGTTTAATGGGATTTCTGTTTTAGATGTTCATATGGAGAATACACAGAGTAAAGGGGTTCAAAGTTAAATGATACAGGTGATGTGTGTGTTGCTGTCTATGCTACTTTTTAGAGTAAGAGGGAATGAATGTGTTTATTATGTACAAGAAAATCTGCTGTATGATTTCTATCTATCTATTGTGAAATTAGTTCAAACAACATATGTAAAGGTTTAAATTCAGACGTTTGATATAAAACGTTTCTTTTCTCATTCGTCTTGCTTTGAATACACAAAAGTAAAATGGTTAATTGGTTTTAAAAAGCGGTCAACTGGCAATTATTTCCTCGCTGCAGCAAACAAAACCCATCCCGCTGCTTCATCTGACAAGCTAGACAAAAATCTGAGGTACTTATTTTGTCTTCTCTAAATTTTATGATCCCCGAACAATTTCTTAAAAGGAACACACAGACCATCAATTCTGTATATTTCCAAGAAAGCGTATGAAAAATGGCTAACGTGTTGTAATAATGATGACATGAACTAAAATTACAGACATGAGCTATCTGAGAACAGAGACTGCCAGGCTGTTGTTGACCACGAGGAACAGACAAAACCGCAGAGACCTTTGTTTCAAGACATCCCTGCATTGTGGTTTCAAGGCCTTTTCCTTCAAAACATGCCCATCAAAATTCCAGATGGATTTTAGAAATAATGAAAGTCAACATGCAGGCTCAGGGTGACATAAAAAAAGACATGCATTTGATGTCTACCCTGTAAAAGATGGTCTTGTTTGTCTTCAAATGTACATAGCTCATCGTCGGGGCCTGGGCGGGGATGGTCCTGTTTAGTTTAATTAAAATGTTCAAAGGGCCAACGCTTTTTTATTAAAGCAGGATCAAGACCAGGGACAGTGTGCGTCAGTGTTATTTGTCAGCCGCCATTGTCATTACAGACACTGTCGCACATATTCAAACTCGCTCCTTGCATTCCTGTGCACGCTAAATCCACACTATCTGTGAATCTGTGTCCACGCACCCAGGAAAGTAACGCGTTCGGAGAGAGTCGCGCTCGCAAATCAAACCGTAGACACAAGTACTGCGGACACACACAGAGACTCGCACACATTGTAGCACTTGGGTGGCATGTGGAAGATCCTGTGACACACTGTTTATTTAACTTCAAAAAGCTGAGGCAGGGATGAGAGCATATGGGTCAGTGAGGACATATCAATGTGAGTAAGTCATACGCCACATCACTGCTCACGCTTTATGCTGCATTACTGGCCATTGTATCTGAAATATTTTTCTCTCACAGGCTTCTGAAAGTAGTCGCTGTCCTCCTGCTCACTTCTTACGCTATCCTCAGCCCGGCCTATTACTTTAATAACTGTCAGCCAGACTTTTTTCTTTTTTTTCAGGATTGCACCATTGTGTATCTGTTCCTTTTCATCTGTGTTCAGTCACTGCAAACTGTAGAGGGGAAAATGTTGGGAAGAAAAGAAAAAATACAGTGATCATATTTTGGCGAGCATGAGATGATATGTCGCACTGTCTTTTTGAATATTATTAAGTACTCTTGACCGACAACTAAATAAGAAAACCCACCGGTTGCCCATGTGTTTGCATGGGAGCTGGTTCAGCTGGAAACAGTGAGAAGGCTGAAATGGAGAGTGTGCCAAACCATAGAGTGGCGTCTGGGGCTGGGTCCACCACATCTACACTGGGCCCCAGGCAAGAAGGGGGAAAGAACTATTATGCACTCTCAAAGTCCCCCTCTCCATCTCCATCTCCATCCACTATCCATTCTCTGTTCTCTTTGCTCTTTACACTTCCCTCAATTAAAAGAGCTCAGATTTATCTAAAAAATGCCATGCACTGGAGGTGCACCCGATGCCACCTGTTTGACCCGCCTGTCGGATATCTCCTTGTCCATCTCACTGTAAGGTCAGAGGTTAATCCAACCATACCAGAACTCCCATCCTCAGCGTTTAGTTTGACCTTTTCCTTTCTCTTGTTCAGTCACTGCCAGTGTTGTGCAAGTTACTTCCAAATAATAATACATTACAGATTACTTGTTACTGTTATTCAAAAGTAATTTCTTACCTTACAATATTACTGTCTCAGAATTGTAATGCATTATATGACTCCTGTATTTTTGAGTTACGTACAGACTCTCGTCATAAATGTCGCATTCGCATTAGAACGGATGGATAGCTCGGTAAGTAACGCTACGGTCTACGATAATAATAATAATAATAATGGATTAGATTTATATAGTGCTTTTCTATTAACGCATACTCAAAGCGCCTACAATGGATCCATTATTCATTCACTCTCACACTCTGGTGGTGGTAAACTACGTTTGTATCCACAGCTGCCCTGGGGCACACTGACAGAACCGTGGCTGCCAATTCACGCCCCTCCGACCACCACCAAACATTCACACGCATTCATACACCAGTTTGAGTAGCAGCACTGTACACGTTCAACGATGTTCGAATCCCAGCAGGAACACTTGCATTTTTTTCAACATTTAACATGTGCAAACAGGGGGCGGGGCCTAGGACGCCGGTAAATAAGTCTTCTTCTTCATCATCTTCTGAACCCACTTTATCGTCACTAGGGTCGCGGGGGTCGCTAAAGCCTATCCCAGCTACTTAAGGGTGGAGGTGGGGTACACCCTCGACGAGTTGCCAGTTCATCGCAGGGCTGCGGTAAATAAATCCACAACTGATAAAGAATCCTAACTCGTCATAGAAACGTTAGCTTATCTTGTCATTGCTGATCACATGGATCATGCTAACTAGCCTCTGTAAAGCAGGGTAAGGGTTAGTAATGACCATACGTCCATGTGGACGATGGACTGTCTTCTGCCGTCTTCACCCATTGGCTGAACAACAACAGGAAGTAGAACTTTACAGATGCATTCTTGATTCCTTAAGGTCTCACGGTGTTGTTTTTTTTTTATTTATTTATTTTATTTGAGCAATTAAATTATGGGTGAAAAGTGTGCTGTAACGCAAGCGCTATTGAACATGCACCGAGTAAAATATTACTGAAAATTGATTAGTAATGCCTTACACTACTGCGTTACAGTAAAAAGTAACCTGTTACTGTAATGCATTACTTTTGTAATGTGTTACTCCCAACACTGGTCACAGCTGTGCAGTGGGAAATGGGGTACGGTCTGATTAATTCCTCGCCACGCTTGCTGATAAATCACGACCTAGTGGCTGATGTGTGTGTGCATGTGCAAGTCGATCTACCAGGCTGGTTCCGCATGTATCTGAGCCTGCTCTTTACTGGCTGATTATCTCAGACCAAAATGCTGTGCCATGCCCTCTCAATGGAAAACAGGTTTTTTGAGGGTTGGCCCTGTTTGCAAGTGTCCAATACCACTTGGGGAGTTTGTATATAGTTTGTACTACAGCTCAAAGGGAGATCAGCATTTTTTCTCATCTTAAAACCTTCAAACACTAATTCGCAATGTTGCTATTTCAAATAAGGCTCACTTCTTAGCAAGGCTGCTAGCCAAACTGTCATCTGTGTTTTCCTGATCAGACCAGGGCTCGGAGACAGAACAGGGAGTCAGGATCACTTTACCCAAATCTGACAGTCTGGGACACCAAGCCAAAGCTGTAGCCTCTATTCAACAGCACACTCTGTAAAATGAATGAAATGGCTTAGAGGAAAGAAAAGAGTCCTGTTTCAAGTTGGAGAGCCCTGAAAATGACTGAGATTAGAATTTGTTGCTACTGTGCCATGTGTCTAAACTTGGCTCATGGTTATTGGAGTGTGGCTGTTGGGAACATATGTATATTTACAACAAGAGTAATTTAATATACACTTAATAATTAGCATGCATATTTTTTTCCATCAAGAATGAATTCTGGTAAAAATTAATCTTCCTGCCACCATTAGAGGTCACATGAAAAAAAAGATTTAATAGTTAGTTTTCCAGACTATTTGCTCTTTGCAAGTATTATTTACAGGCTAATATTTGATTATACCTCTATAATAACAACATTAAAATATCACTAAAACCCAATGCATCTGCATCCTTAAGTGGATGTTAACTTTATAATTAGATATATTCCTGCGTTCATGTTATTTTTATTTAGTTTTTTAACCATTTAAATGTTAGAAACTATTTGTTTAATAATCAGAATAGTGAACTGTCATAGCAAGGCCAAACAGGTGATATATTGCTTATATATGGGTCATCACAATTATAATAATAGAGCGTGTCCACATCCACTGTTAGATAAGTTGCAATAAGATCTGTTAAGGTTCTATAAACACCTTCAAGTTGAATTTTATCCAAAGAACTGACTGGAAGAAACACATCTGTGTACAAATATCTGAATCAAAATCAGATGGATAAGACAAACTGGGTTATAGTTTATGAACGGACATTAATCTTGTGTTTTAAGTGTGAGGTGGTGTAGTGCACTGTTGGTTAGTTATTGATGTTGTTATCTTATTATGGACTATTTCATTTTGATCATTCAGCGGGTGAGAAGCAAACACACAATTATCACCAAGGAAACAACAAAAAATTTTGCCACAACAAAAACCTCGAAACCCGCCTCAGTCTCCTCAGTCAGAAAGTCAAGCATTCACAATAAAATCTGACAGACATATGGCTCATGTCTGCTGCGAGGGCCCTGGACCTTATGTGCAGTGGAGCGAATCCTAGCAGTCCTCTCTCTTGCCCTCTAATAAGCCCAAGAACATGAGAACAGAACGACAGGGTCCACATGAATTTGGCACTTTAGATGGGATATTAATATTATGACATGTTCCTTTTGTCCAAAACCAACTATTGAATGAGATAATTGCACTTTTGTTTTCTAAAAGGCAGCTCAACTGAAAAAGAAAGTACATTAATAAAGCATAAATGACATGAAACAGTATGTTGGAGGTTTATTTAATGAAATTTAGAGTGTTCTTAGGCCTGCAATATGACCTATAGTAATAATAATAACCATCTTGCATCACCGATTCCACTGCATATTGGTCTCAGTGGGTGAGAGCTATTAGTGAATGTCCTGTGCATGTTTTGCTTCAATAGGCAGGAATATGGATGAGAAAACATTGCAAAACTGAATTAGGTATTAACTTTCCTCCCCTTATGGGCAAACTTTGCGGATACATCAAATGCATGCTTTGGCACTGGAGTTTACATACCTGCGAAAGCTAAACACAGAGCATTGACTTAAGGTGTGGACCCATACTTGTATCTGACCGCAGCTATGGACGGACACAAGTGCATGGACACATGCACACGCGCACACATTCACATGCAAACCTCACTCTGAACAGCTGGGAGTGTTTGCAGTGTGAGTGGGTCATTCGTTTTCCGCTCTGTCTCACACAATGACCCATGCACTGTCTATGTTTGCACTGCACCAAGCTCAAACAGCGTGTGTTTCCGTCCCCATTGCCATTCAAGCACACTCTGAGGGTTGCTTTTGTGAAGACACATACAAACCGGGAAGGCTTGGCCTCAGGTCGCACTCAGAAAACAAGGGCCAAGTTCATTGAGAAATCAAGTAGAATTTCAGAAATGCACCTGATACATTTAGCTCCATGTTTTCTTCTCCGACAATTGATAATGTTTTGGCATTCCAATCAGGGTCACAGAGATACTAGTTGTGCACTATTTCATGTTTGTAACAATGGCAGTCACGAAGACAAACCCAAAAGAAGCTGGGACATGAAGTTCTCACCATCATTTTCTCGCTTTTTCTTTTTGCTTAGTCATAAAGAGGTTAAAAAAAACATGGATGAACAATGAACTCCAGATCACTGTTGCAAAAGGACAAGTACATACCAGTCTGAACAAAAGGAATTCAGTTTCTAAAGAGTTCTTTTATCTCCTTTATTTCCTTAAATCATATCATACTTTAAATGTTCAACAAACTTATATTGGATTCAGATCAGCTTTACAACGAGCCAACCCCGAATATTGCTTGCTTTTAATTTTCTATTGATTAGTTCGACATAAATCATCTCGGATAAGTGCTTTAAGCTGAATGTCTATAAGTAAAGCAAAGTGGCTATTCGGAGTCCACTCCGTTTCTGCATATGCCATTCACCACAGTCTATCGGGGCTGTTTATCTTCAGCATTGCATTTGGCAGATTGAGGTTTCTATACCAAAGGGCTGATATGTTTGGATGTAAAAATGCGGTTTTCCTGTTTTGGCACTCTCTGTGTTTTTTCATATACCATCCTGACATCAAACACTGTGTATGTAATATGTAAAGGCCATCTGTGGGGTTCTCTCCTGCTCACTGATGTCTTGGCAGCTGTATTGTGAGGCCTAATGATACTGGCCTGATAGACTGCGGTATACAAAAATGGCACAAAAAGGTTTCCTTTCACTGCTGCCTCTCTCAGGAGGGTTGATGTGAAATAATATTCAAGCTAGATTTGCTGTTGATATAAGAGCAATTAGCTCAACCGATCATCCTTCAAATCACATTGTGGCTTCTGTCAAGATTTCATGGTATGTGATGGTTATATTTCTCCTCTGTAGAAAAGTTGAATATACATATCATCAATATAGGTTTTCACTTCTCTTCTGTTGGGAAATACAATAGAATAGTTTATTTGATTTTATTTATCCCTATATAGAAAGTTATGTTGCCATTCATATTACCTATTATCACACATACTGTATATACAGTTACTAAAGAAATTAACATATATGTTTATAAAAATGTATGCCCATAACCATAGTGAAATTTATATATGTAAATATTCTGAAAATATATTCTGTCTGTGTAGAGACATAGTGTATAGTGTCAATAAATTAAATTATTCCAGTTGCTTATAGTCTTTATTGTTGCTTTGTGCATATTTTTGGCTCTACCGTATTTTCCGAACTGTAA